>PVJX010013275.1:0-48129 GCA_004027295.1 Dolichotis patagonum
AAAAAAAATTCTGTATTATTTCTACCATTTTTTCTATTTTTTTCTCTTTAAATAAAATTAAAAAAAAAAAAGAAGAGCTTGGAGTGAAGTAACTCAAGCCCTAAAAGAAAATAACCTCCAGCCCAGATTGATGTACCCTGCAATACAGTCTCTAGAAATTAATGGAGAAACAAGATGCTTCTGTGACAAAGAGGAACTGGGGGAATTTGTAACCACCAATCCAAACCTACAAAAAATACTGAAGGGCATTCTAGAGAGAGAGAGAAAAAGAATACAAGGATTTCAGGAACAGTGGCAGAGACGCCTCAATGAATGGGGCAGACAGTGGAATGAAAGAGAAAAAGAAAAATAGACAACCAATGGCAGAAAAACAGAAAAGCAGAAATGAGGCAGAGAAGCTTGGCTGTAATCTCTAACATAGATGGCCTTGATATACTAACATAAAGAAACACAGGCAGAGTAGATCAGGATGTAGAGCCCGTCAAGATGCTCTGTATTGGAAACATAATTAACCTGAAAGAGGGTTTATGGACAGAAAGTCAAATATGAGAAAACAGTGCTCTAGTGACAGGGAACCAGAAAGAAATAGTGGCAACTCAACCAGCACCTGCAGATAGGTTGAAAAGACATGATACTTTGCTGCAGTAGAGAACTACTCAGCTATGACGAAGGAAAACCTTGAGGCTTTTGTAGGTAAAGGAATACAACTCGAGATCAAGCCCAGGAGTCAGAAGGGTCAGAACCAGTTAGGATAAATAGCAGGTTGCTTCCCCCAATCTAAAAACTGAGGGAGTTAGTGGGACCCAAAATGTGCAGTGCACCCTGTGGGAGTGAAAGGGGAGGAATTGTCTGAAAAAGGAAGGCAGAGGATATTGTTAATAGTCTATCGGGATTTAAAATCCACATTACTCTCACCACTCTGTTTAGATGGATTTTATTCTGTTCCAGTTTATCTACTTGCACTAGATTTGAGGGCACAGACAGCTATCCCAAAAATAGCAGGCTATAGTATGGTAATCATCCTTAATTTCCTATTAACTTAATCTGAAGCCCTGTATAATTTATACTGTCTTATTATGACTGATCTTATTTGAATCAGGTTTGTTAGATTGCTATTTTGTATTAACTGATTTTATTTGAATCTGTTATGATTAATAATATCAAGTCTAAGAGTATAGGCAACTATACTGAAGATAACAAGATTCACTAGAATGCCCATTCTGGTTTGATTATTACCTGCTTTTGAAGTGTTATAATCTCTTTCGCTTCCCAGATACAAGTAAGCAGTTTTGCTCCGCACACCCATCCATATGCTGTGTTTCCTCATCAAAACCACAGGAATAACAAATCAAGGGCTGGAAACCCTATAATTGTGAGGTAAGTCTTTTTTAATAATTTAATTATCTTAGACATTTGTTGTAGCAATAGAGAGACAACTAATGCTGCTACTTTATGAATCACTTTAACATTAAATTATTACCCTCTTTATTTTCCTTTCAGGCACTGATTGCCTGCACTTCTCTGTCAGGCTCTATGTCCTGAAGGTTGGCCTTGCAGAGTTCAACACCTGGGCTACCTGTTCAATTCAGCCAACAAGAAATGTTCTCTCCCACTGGCTCAATGCCAAGGATCCATCTGTGGTTTCTTCCTTTATAACAACTCCTGGTAGAGTCCTTTCATAACACCAGCTCTCTCTAAGATCCAAAAACATAATTGCCTCTCCTTGTTCTTTAGGCCTAAAGGTAATAACCATACCTATAAAGTAATAACCATACTTTGTAACCATACTTGAATGCCCTAAGATGCTTTGTGGTGTGATCCATGCATAGCACTATATGAAATGCCTTCTTTTCACTCTCATCAGAACCTAATGTGACTGTGCATTTTCGTCTTGCCGGGGCCCTGAGTGATATAACAAATCCTTGTAACAGAGGGAAATGGGGGAGAAAATGGGGTGCCACTTTACAGCCACTACCATAGGCCAAGCAGAGAACAAAGTAATCTTAGGGTACATACTCCATGAATGTCAATGCCGCTGAAAAAATGGGTGCAGGCCGGGTTAGGCAAAGCAGGTGTTACAGGAACCTGAAATTTAGAGTTAAGATTCTTTCCATCAGGTCCCTTATTTCCCCAACTCAGATTTGAAACAAGAAAGAGAATCAGAACTAATCCATTCAGTTAGCCTGAACAGCAGAAATGCCACCAAGTAAAATGTATATGTAAAATATTGTCCTAAGTTTGAGTGCAATTTAAATATAGAGACCACAGCAAAGAGCAAATATTTGATTTTTCTTTGTACTACTTTATGTACCTTGGTGTAGCACAGAGGTGAGAAGGCATAAACATGATTGATGAAGTGACTAATATTCTCACATACCTGGAACGGCTTACAATATGAAAAGAGTATGCTATCAAAAGGAAGTATTTTCCTTTCCTCCCCTCTCTTAAACACACAAACACACACACACACACACACACACACACACCAAGTGTGTGTTTAAAAGTTTAAAAATGACTTAATAAAAAAGTGGTAACTGGTGGCCACAGTGTCCAGCACAGGAGTGATAACAGGTCTGGAGTGCTGTGGTTTGCAACTCTAATGTGCCCTAAAGGCCCACATTTTGCAATCTTGGTCCATAGTGTGATGCTATGGAAGGGTTGTGGAAACACTAAGGGGTGGGGACTTGTAGGAGGTTTTAGGTCTTTGGGGACTGCATTTGATAGGGTTTGTGAACCCTGGAATCAATCTCTCTCTCTCCTCTCTCTCTCTCTCTCTCTCTCTCTGTTTCTTCCCTGCCATGAGCAAATAGCTCCTCCATGCTCTTCTATCAGGATGTTCTGCTTTGCCACAGATACAAAAGTTATGCTGCCAACCACTGACTGAAGCCTCTAAAACTGTGAGCCAAGCAAAACCTTTCTTTTGCTACATTGGTTATCTTGGGTATGTGTTTTAGTAATGGAAATCAAAGACAGCAAACTCTGGTTTAGGTCTGAGAAACCACCACAATTAGAGAATTAAAGTTGCTTATTAAAATATTCTAGTTGTTAGTTCTGTTAGAAAAACTGAGATCCCTGTTATCAACATTTTTCTGGTTTTTTTGGGAAGTTTTTTTAAAAAATAGAACAGCAGAGGTGCTTTAGATTCTTTGTGCACAACTCATAAAACAGAAGGGAAAACACTAAATCCCACAGTCAGTGTCCATTATAAGCCCCAAATGTGTTGGGCAATTTTGCTCCTACAGCATAGCCAGTGGTTTTAGCCTTCAAAGCCACAGTCTTGAGATAGCTTCACTCATTTCCTGTGGTCTTCCTCAACAGATGTTCCATGTTTGTGGCATCTCAAACTTCTTGATCTCTTTTCTTCACAGCACCTTTGGCTTCACTTTCACAGTATAATACGCTGCCATCTCAGACATCATAGTCATTGTCAGGGTCTGATGGTCAGCCATACTTGCAATATTGCTGTGATGCAAAAGAGTCCGACTACCACTTGACCTGGCATCAGACCCTGACAATGACTATGATGCTGTCCCTCACAAGATTAATGCATATCTCTTTATGCAAAACCCATTTAGTCCATATCTAAGAGCTGCCAAACTTTTAAAAATTTCAGAACTGATTTAAAAAGACCCAGTCCAAAGTCTCTACTGAGAGTTAAGGCAAACTCTCAATTGCAAACCTATGTAAAAACAAAAAGAAAGTTAAACTCTGCTGACACACAATGGCATAGGCTAAACATTCCCATTCCAAAACAGGAATAGGAATAGAAACCAATGGGACTAAAGCTTAACTGAAACACAGAAGGGAAAACACTAAACCCCATAGTCCATGCCCAGCATAAGCCCCAAATATGTTGGGCAATTTTGCTCCTACAGCGTAGCCAGTGGGGAACCAATTCCTCAGGCAACGCTTTTCAAGCACTGTGCCATGCTGTCTTCACAAATGAAAGTTTATCGCCTTGCACCTTGAAACCTGCAATGAGTGAGGTCTTACTAATTTCTTACATTTCCTCAAGCCATTGCTTTTGTTGTTTTGCTGTTTCTATTATATTTGGCTTCTTTTTAAAACTAATCTTTTCAGCAGCCAAACTCTCCCTTGCTCTATATTTACAGATATTCTTTCTAACAAAACTAAAAGCTTTTCAAATGGGCTTTTTGATTCTGATTTTTAATATAAATGACTAAAAGCAGCAAACAGTATCCATGGTACAACTTAAATTTTGGCCTGCTTAATAAATACAGAAACACATTAAAAAATAGGAAAGAAATACTCATGTCAATGACAGTCTTTACTTCTGTCAGTGGTGATGAAGTTGCTACTGGAATTCATAACCATTCTTTTCCTACATATTCTGTATTCCCTTGGCCTTCAGCAAACACTTCAGCAGGTCTGGGTTGTTTACCTGGCAGAGTGATTCATACTTTCATTCCTGAATTTCTGAGCCATTTGTCATCCTGCCTCGACTAGGTTGTTACAGTTTCCCATTGACCTTAATAATACTATGAGACACCCTGAGGAATCATGGGCACTCCAATTATGTTCCTCCTTTCCTTCATTGTGGAGTCCAATATTCCCCTCTGTAGTCTGAATTGATTACCACTACCAACATCATAACTCTCTTTTCAGCATATTAACTCAGAGATATGAAGAACCCAGAATGACTAGGGAGAAGTCTTAGCTTCCAGTTCAGAGTAATAACTGTTTTGCTACCTGATACAGCTTTTCACCCTCTGGAACTAAGACTTCTAGGCTAGCAGGACATAAAACATTGGAACAGGAAGCAAAAATTTTGCCTGTGAGTCATTAAAGATAATGGATATATGTTTTATATTAAATCTGGAACTAAAGAACATTAAGGTAAAATATACGTATAATTTTCATTCTGACTGTATTTTAAAAGTACAATTCAATGGTATTTAGTACATTCACAATGGTTTCAACCATTACCAATGTCTGATTTTAGAATATATTCATCACTTTCAAACATAAACCCAGTGTGTATTAAGCAGTAACCGGCCTTTCCCATTTTCTCTCAGTGCATCCATCATGGTAGATAGAGATGAAATGTCATTTTATCATGTTTTTCTGTACTTCCCTGATGATTGATGATGTTGAATATCTTTATAAATAGTTGTTGGCCTTAAATATCTCTTTGTTGGAGAAATGTCTATTTGGAGGTATCTTAAAATTGTGCTACTTGTTTTGTTGGTGCCACTGGGAAAATGTAGAAGTTCTTCATGTACTCTGGATGGAAGTTTCTTATTAGATATATAATTCACAAATATGTCCTTTAATTTTACAGGTTGTCTTATTTTCTTCACAGTGTCCTTTGCTAAGCCTAAGTTTTGATTTTGATGAATTACAAGTTACAAATTTTCTATTTTGTTGTTTGTGTTTGGGCATCATATTTTAGAAATAATTGCATAATTGGAGGTTATGAAGATTGATGCCTATGTTTACTTCCATGAATTGTATACTTTTAAAACTTACAAGGGCCATGGCCATGGTGGAACCCAGGTGGCTGCACAAAGAAGCAATTTGCCTGCCCTCTTGGCAAGCACCTTCCTCCAGCATGAGCCAGGAGGAGACCCAGTAGGATCTCCTGTGAGCCTACTGCTGCGCGGGCTTGAGACACCCCTGCTCCCCGTTAGCAACTGGGGAGAGATCTGAACATCTCTTGGGAGGATGACTGTATGCAATATAGCAAAAAAGGGGGGTCTCCTCTATCTTCTGTTTGAAAGCAAATGTTGTTTTCACTGTTTTGTTTCATTATGATTAATTGCTTTACTCTATTTAATATGCTCTTTCAATTGGTTTTATAATGTTCTGTCTTTGGTTTGATTTTGCTATACTTAATTGGCTAGACAAGAGTTGTGAAGATAATATATATACTATGGTACCTATTACTGTTATCCTGGTAACCTGCTGTGAAGTTCTGTATCAATTTCGCTGCAGTGTCTCAATTGGCTTTGTTCTGTCTTGTTCTATTTTATTTCTACTACCTTAAAAATAAAATAAAATAAAACTTACAATAAAATTTTATTCTATTTTGAGTTTTTTTGTAAATGACATGAGTAGAGCTCCAAGTTCATTCTTCTGCCTGTGGACATCTAGTTCTCCCAGTACCATTCATTTAAAAGGGTTTTTTTTTTTTTTTTATTCATTGAATGGCCTTGGCATCCTTGTTAGAAATTCAATATTCACAGAAGTAAAGATTGATTTCTGGACTCCCAATTATATTCTGTGGATCAATATGTCTATCCTTATTCTATACTTTTAGAAAGCTGTTTTATAGTTTATAAAGATTTTTCTTTTAAAATTAAGTTTATTGGTATAATTTAGATATACATACCGGTCACATTCACCACTAGGAATTTGTACCCATCCATGACCTATCTTGATTACTCTTTTTTTCCATTCCCCTTCCCTCCCCTCAACTTCTCATCCTCTCCTTATTTACAAAGCCTTGTTTCCATTTTACCCTTCTTTTCTCATTTTTTTCTTTTCCCTTCCTTCCTTTCTCTTTCCCCTTGTCTAGTTCACCTTCCCTTTAGAACAATTTCTTCCTATTTCACAATATGTATTATACATTTTGGTCCTTATTTACACTTTTAGTTTCTCATACCAGAGAAGCACAGTGATATTTGCATATCTGTGGATAATTTATTTCTCTTAAGAGTATGATCTGAAGGTGCATCCATTTACCTAGAAATGTCTCAAGTTTATCCTTCTTTATGGTTTAGTAACACTGCATTATATATAGACATCACATCTTTATCCATCCATTGGTTGATGGGATTTGGGTTATTTTCAAGATTTAGCTATTACAAACTATATATCTATCAACATGAATGTGCATATATCTCTCTAGTATGGTGCTTTTAATACTTTTGGGATGATACCAAGAAGAGGAATAGTTGGGTCAAATGGGACTCTACTCCTAGATTTTTTAGGAATCACCACAGTGATATACAGTGTGGTTGCATCAGTTTGCACTCCCACCAACAGTGGAGAAGTTTTCTGTTTTCCCCACAGCCTTTCCAGCATTTGATATTGGTTCATTTCTTGATAATAGCCATTCTTTCTGGAATGAGATGTAATCACAGCATTGTTTTAATTTGCATTTCTTAAATGGCCAGTGATGCTGAACATTTTTCATATATTTATTTGCCATTTGCATTTCTTCCTCTAAGACATGTATATTTATTTTAGGTCCCATTTGGGGGTTAGGTCTTTAATCTGTTGGGGGGGGGGATGTCTGATATTTTTCAGTTCTTCACATGTTCTAAGTATTAGTCCTTTGAGGAACAACTGGTCAAATTTTTTTCCCATTTTATGGGTTGTTTTTGCACTCTGTTGGTGATTTCTTTTGCTGGGAAAAGGTTTTTAATAAGATGCATCCTAGTTGTTGATTCTTTGCAATATTTTCCATATGATTGGGGTTTTGTTCATGAAGTCTTTGCCTACCTATGTATTCAAGAGTTCTACCTATTCTCTTAGGGTAGAGTTAGTGTTTCTGTTTTAATATTTAGATCTTTGATCCATTTTTATTCTAGTTCAGTGGATAGTGAGGGACATAGCTCTAATTTTAAATCTTTGGCATGTGGAAAGCTGGGTTTTCTATTTATTGTAGAGGCTATCTTTCATATCCTTATTCTAATACCACACTAATTTCATTATTATAGTGTTTCAAAAGTAAATGTTTAAACAGGGAAGTGTGAGTATGCCAGGTTTGTTTTTCTTTTTCAGAATTTTGCATCTTACAGCTCTTGTTATTTTGTTTGAATTTCAGAATGAAATTATGCATTTGTTTAAAAAGACAGAATTTTGATAAGATTACATTGAGTCAGTAGAAAAATTTAGAGCTTTTGGAATCTGAATACTAATTCCTTTAACACAAAAACATGGATTTTTTTCTATTTATTTAGCTCTCTTTAACTCATTTAAGCAATGAACATAAAATATATGCAAGTTTTCTAGCTCCATGGCTAAACATATTTTAAGTAATTTATTTTTTTATATTTTAATTGTAATTTTTTAATAATTTATTTTTCATTGCTTATATATTGAAATAAAATATCTTGATTTTTATAAATTGCAACTTTGCTAAATTCTCAGACAAGTTACATGAAATCATGTCATCTGGGAATAGAGAAAGTTTTAACTCTTGCCTCAATTTAGATACCTTTTACTTCTTTTCTTTTTTTCTTATTTCTTTTTTCCTTCTTTCATTCTTCACTTTCTCCATTCCTCTTCCATTCATCCTTCCCTTCCTGTCTTTATTTTCTTTCTCTTTCTTTCTTTCTTTCTTTCTTCCTTGTTGCCTTGACTAGAATTTTATTTTTTTCAAATTCACTTTATCTCAAGACTAAAGGAAAGAAAAAAGAAAACTACAACAAAATTTCAAGATACATCAACTAGGGGCAACAATGGTACATACATTGCACACTGTCATCCCCAAATCATTCACGCAGAGAAAAAGGCACCTGCATTACATTGTCCTAGTAATACCAGCACAAATCTTTCTCTTTAGTGAACTTGAGAAATCAGTTGTCTAACTATCTTATTTTTTATGTTCATATACATACACGTACATATTTTCTTTCAGCTTCCACACTGATGAAACAACACGATGTTTACACATGTGTGTGTTATTTATTTCACTGATTATATGTTCTCAAGTTGCACTCATTTGCCTATAAAAGTCTCCAGTTTATCATTCTTTATGGCTGAGTAGAACTCCATTGTATAAAAATACCACATCTTTTTTATTCATTCCTCAGTCAATGGGCATTTAAATTGTTTCCAAGATCTGGTTATTACAAACTGTGCTATTATAAACATGGATTCACATATATCACTGTGGTATGATGTTTTTAATTGTTTTGGGAATACACCTAGAAGGGGAATAACTGGCTTGAATAGGACCTCCAATCCTAGCTGAGTAGAATTTTAAAAGTTCCAGTACACTGCTGAATGGAAGAAATCAGAGTGGAAACTCTTATGTGATGTTGGGGGAAAACTTTTGGTCTTTCATATTGAATATAATGTTATTTATGGGATTTTTCATGAGTGAAATTTATCATACTGAGATCTGCCTTGTCTTCCTTCTCTTCCAGAAATGTTACCCAGAGCAATTATACAAGAGAGAGAAACAAAAGGAATAAAGATAGGAAATGAAGAAGTTAAATTATCACTATTTTCAGATGACATGATACACTACACAGAAGACCACAAAAACTCCATCAAAAGACTACACGAGTTAAGCAAATTCAGCAGTTTAGCTGGATACAAACTCAATATTCAAAAACCAATAGAATTCCTGTACACAAACAACAAATTCACTGAAAGAGAAATTATGGAAATAACACCTTTCACAATATCATCCAAAACAATGAAATACTTAGGAATCAACCTAACAAAGCATGTGAAAGACTTATATGTTTAAAACTATAGTACTTTAAAAAAAGACATTGAAGAAAAGAAGATGTCCAAAAATGGAAAGATATCCCTTGCTCTTTGTGAAAATGACCATACTCCCATAACTCTTATACAGATTTAATGTAATCCCAATCAAAATAACATTAGCATACCTCACAGAACTAGAGAAAACATTGCTAAAATTCATTTGGATCCAGAGGAGATCTAGAATAGTAAAGGCAATCCTGGGCAACAAAGGCAAGGCAGGAGGCATCACAATCTCTGACCTGAAATTATACTGCAAAGCTACAGTGATAAAATCCGCACTGGCAAAACAAAAGAAAAAAAAAACAGATCTGCAAATCAATGTAACAGATTAGAAGTTACAGATACAAATACAAATATAAAGACATTCAACAACCTTATCTTTGACAAATGGACTAAACATGTTCACTGGAAGAAAGATAGCTTCTTTAACAAACAGTGCTGGAAAAATTGGCTTTCCACATGCTGAAGAATGAAACTAGATCCATGTCTATCACTATGCACTAAACTAGAGTCAAAATGGAGCAAAGACCTAAATATTAAAAGAGAAATATTAAATCTGCTGGAAGACAAGGTACATAGAAATCTTGAAGACATAGGGATAGGCAAAGAGTTCATGAACAAAATGCAAACTGCATGGGAAGTACTTCAAAGAATCAATGACTGGGGTCTCATCTTATTAAAAAGTTTTTGCACTTCAAAGAAATCACCAACAAAGTGAAAAGAAAACCCACAAAATGGAAAAGAATTTTAGCCAGCTGTCCCTCAGACAAGAGACTTACATCTAGAATATATAAAGAGCTGAAAACCATCAGGCCCCCCTAATTCAAAGACCCAATCCAAAAATGGGCATCTGGGATGAACACACACTTCTGATATAAACAAATACAAATGACAAATAAATATATGAAGACCTGTGCAACATCATTGCCCATTCAAGAAATGCAAATTAAAACAACATTGAGATTTCATCTCACTCCAGAAAGAATGATTGCCATCAAGAAATCATCAGATAACAAATGTTGGTGGGGCTATGGGGGAAAAGGAACACTTCTGCACTGTTGGTGGGAGTGTAGATTAGTGCAACTCCTGTGGAAATCAATGTGGAGATTCCTCTAAATCTAGAATTGGAACTCTCACTCAATCCAGTTATTTATTCCCCTTCTCGATATTTTCCCAGAGAAATTGAAAATGTCATGCCACAGTGATGTATGTGCACCTAGGTTTATAGCAGTACAATTTGTAATAGCTAAATCTTGGAAACAACCCAAATGCCCATCAACTGCAGAATGGATAAAAAAGATGTGGGATTTTAATACAATAAAATATTAGTCAGCTATAAAAAATAATTTTGAGGGTTTTATAGGTAAATGGAGGCAACTTCAGACCATACGCATAAGTGTAATAAACCAAACTCATATTTATAAAAATCATATTGTCTCCCTCATATAAAAATAATGAAAGATCGCTGGGACTGGCAGCTGAGAGCCAGGCCTGTTTGGAACTGGGAAAATTGCTGGGACCAGCAGCTGAGAACCAGGGCTGCTCAGGAGAGCTAGGCCCACCCTTTGCCTGCAGGGAACATTGCTGTGACCCCCAGCAGAGAGCCAGGCCTGTTCTGGACTGGGAACATCGCTGGGACCAGTAGCTGAGAGCTGGGGCTGCTCAGGAGAGCTAGGCCCATCCTTCCCCCTGCAGGGAACACTGCGTGAACCAGTGGTAGAGGGCCTGATGTGCCTGGGTCTGCTGCTGCTGGGCCCACCCCTCTTCCAGGAACACCTAGGAAGTCTGCCACAGGCCTGAGCTGCTTGGGACCACATCTGCTGGGCCCACCCTTCCACCGGGAACATTGGACTGCAGTGGACTACCATGCTGGCTCAATGAGAGTTCAGGAACCCCTCACCCAAACAGAAGACCTCATCAGGCTTCAGTCAGTGTGGTGAGTTTGCCCCATAAAATAGAGGTCTGCAGTGGGTAAATAGGGGCAGAAGTGAAACTCCCTCCAAGTGTAAGACCTTGGCTAACCTGGCAAGAGAGTGAGTAACCCCCTCGCCCCACACAGAGAACATCAGACAGGTTGAGGAGTGTGCCAATATTGCCCCACCCCAACTTAGAGGAAATTAAAAGAACTTATGAGACCCCCAGTGACACAGTAGGGCCTCAGCTGACACAAACACTATAGCCAGGGAGACCTGGTGACCTGCAACAACCTGAAGATATAACAACAGCAGGAACTAAAAGTTGCCCTACATCAATACTTCTGGGCTAGTTAGCCCAGAAAGAATATAGGAGTCACCCAACCAGCAGAGTAGGAGAAATTCAAGAGACTAGATCTCCTCTTCATGGTGGTACACAGCAATTTGACAAACATCAATCACACAGTAGAATCCTCAATGCACACTACAGAGACTTGTGACTGTTTGAATAGAAAGACCAGAAATTTACCCAAAAGGTGAAAATGCCTAAACAAAAAGGCAAAATGCAATCCTGAACATCTAGTCCATCAGGGGCAAGTGCAGGCAATAATGAAATAGAGGACCCTAAAATTCACACACCAGGAATCTCTGAAAAGATAGAAAATGAAGTAAAGAAACAAATCCATGAGGCTATAGAGGAACTCAAATTAGAAGTAATGTCTTATGTAAGGACAAAAGTATCAACCTTAGTAAATGAGCTGCTCAATATAGCTAGAAAAGAAATAGATAAAAAATTACAGGAGCATGGGAAATTGATTGAAACTTTGAATGAACAATGCAGAAAACAAGCAGAATCTACAAAATAAATTGAAACAGATATGCAAGAAGCAAAAAATTGTATTGAAAGCCTGCAAATCCATTTAAATGAAGCTGAGGATAGAATCTCAGACCTTGAGGACAGGATGGCAGATAGCCATCTTGAAAAGGTAGAACTTATAAAAACAACAAAACAGCATGAAATGACAATCCAACAGCTACTAGATGATGCCAGGAGAAAAAATGTTAGAGTAATAGGCATTAGTGAGGAGGTAGGAGACAATGCAAGGATATAGCCAAGCTGTTCACAGAAATAATGGCAGAAAATTTCCCAAATATGGAGGGAAATCGGATATACAAATAAGTGAGCCATATAGAATGCCATGCTGTCATAATCAACATAAACCTACACCCACACATATAATAATTAAGATCTCAGTCATACAGAATAAAAACAGAATACTAAAAGCTGTTAGAGAAAAGACACAACTCACCCACCAAGGAAAGCCTATTAGAATCACAACAGACTTCTCAGCATAAAGCTTCAGGTTAAGATGAGCTTGGAGTGATGTATTTCAAGCCCTAAAAAAAACAGCATTCAACCCAGACTGATATACCCAGCAAAACTGTCTTTCAAATTTAATGGAGAAACAAGATACTTCCATAACAAAGAACAACTGAAGAAATTCATGTCCACCAAACCAACCTTAGAAAGAGTGCTGAAGGACATCCTAGGTAGAGATAAAAGTGACCACAATCTCCAGAAAAAAAAAGAAAGAAATCAACAGGCTGGACGGGAAAGTAAACAAGAGAGAAAAGCAGGAAACTAACAACAGTAACACAACATGGCAAAGTCAAGCCAGTACATATCAGTGCTATCCATAAATGTAAATGGGTTCAATTCACATATCAAAAGAAACAGGTTGACAGAATTGATCAAGAAACAGGACCCCACAATATGCTGTATACAAGAACCACATCTGACTCAAATAGAAACTTATAGATTAAAAGTCAAAGGATGGAAAACAGTATTCCATGCAACAGGAACCCAGAAAAGAGCAGGGATAACTATTCTATTTGCAGACAATGTGAACTTCAAACCTAAAATGATTAAAAGAGACAAAGAAGGTCACTACATACATGTAAGTGGAAAAATTCAAGAGGAAATGCTAACAATTATAAATATATATGAACCAAACACAGGAGCACCCAACTACATAAGACAGATAATAAAGGACATGAAAAACCAAATACACAAGAACACAATTATTACAGGTGACCTTAACAGCCCACTGTCACAAAGAGATACATCAACCAGACAAAAAATCAGCAAAGAAATAATAGAACTGAATCATACCTGCGAGCAATTGGACTTAGTAGATGTTTACAGAGTGTTCCACCCAACCACATCAGAATACACATTCTTCTCAGCTGCCCATGGGACATTCTCCAAAATAGACTATATATTATCCCATAAAGCATTCTTAATAAGTAAATGCAAAGGTATTGAAATTATCCCATGCATACTATCTGACCATAGTGCACTGAAACTGGAAATTAATGGCAAAAGAAATTGCAAAACTGGCATAAATATGTGGAAATTAAATAACAGCCTTTTGAACAACCAGTGGGCTACACAGGAAATTAAAGAAGAAATAAAGCAATACCTACAATTCAATGCAAATGTGGAAACAACCTATTGTAACCTGTGGGATGCAGTGAAAGCAGTCTTAAAAGGGAGATATATAGCAATAAATTGTCATATCAAGAAAACAGAAAAGCACAAATAATCTAATGCTTCATCTCAAGCTTCTATAAAAGAAGAGTAAGTTAAATCTAAAGCTCATAGAAGAGAGGAAATTGTAAAGATTAGAGCACAAATCAATGCAATTGAAACTAAAAAACAATACAAAGAATGAATGAATCAAAAATCTGGTTTTTTGAGAGAATAAACAAAATTGACAAACCTCTAGCTAACCTTATAAAGAATAAGAAATAAAAACCCAAATTCATGCAATAAGTACCAAAAAAGGAAATTACTACAGATCCCATGGAAATTCAAAACATCATGAATACCTATTTTGAAAATCTCTACACACATGGAGAGGAAAACACAGAGGAAATGGATAGATTTCTAGAAACATATGAACTACCAAAGCTCAACCAAGAAGATATAGCAATTTAGAATAACCCAATATCAGCTATTGAAATTGAAAATGTAATAAAAATGAAGGTTTTTTTATCACGAACACATGTTCATGATAATAATAAAAAAAAAAAACACCAACAAAGAAAAGCCCAGGTCCTGATGGATTCACAGCTGAATTCTATAAGAAATTTAGAGAAGACTTGATGCCAATACTCCTTAAACTCTTCAATGAAATTGAAAAGAAAACAATTCTCCCTAATTCATTTCTGGAGTCAAGTATTACTCTGATATCAAAATGAGATAAAGACCCAACCAAAAAGGAGAACTATAGGCCAATCTCACTAATGAACATAGATGCAAAGATTCTCAATAAAATACTAGCAAATAGAATGCAGCAAATCATCAAGAATACACCATGACCAAGTGGGGTTTATTCCAGGAATGCAGGGATGGTTTAACATATGCAAATTAATAAATGTAATATAACACATCTACCGAGCCAAAAACAAAAACCACATGGTCATCTCAATAGATGCAGAAAAGGCTTTTGATAAGGTCCCACACATGTTCATGACAAAAAAAAAAAAACCTTCAGAAACTTGGAATACACGGTGTCTACCTTAACCTTATAAAGGCCATCTATGACAAACCAACAGCCAATGTTATACTAAATGGACAAAAACTGAAAGCTTCACTTTAAAATCAGGAACAATAAAAGGATGTCCACTATCACCACTCCTATTCAATATATAGTTCTGGAAATATTAGCCAGGGTAATCAGACAAGAGAAAGAAATAAAAGGAATAAAGATAGGAATGGAAGAAGTCAAATTATCACTATTTGCAGATGACATGATACTCCATGTAGAAGACCCAAAAACTCCAATAAAAGACTGCTAGAGGTAATAAATTCAGCAGTGTAGCTGGATACAAAGTCAACAATCAAAAATCAATAGCCTTCCTGTACACAAACAAGAAACTCACTGAGAGAGAAATAGTGGAAATATCACCCTTCACAATAACATCTTAAAAAATGAAATACTTAGGAATCAACCTAAGAATGTAAGAGACCTATACGCTGAAAATTATACTGCATTAAAAAAGGAGATTGAAGAGGATATTAGAAAATGGAAACATGTTCCATGCTCTTGTCTAGGAAGAGCCAACATTGTGAAAATGGCCATAATTCCAAAACTGTTATACAGATTTAATGCAATCCCAATCAAAATACCATCAACATACCTCAAAGATCTATAGAAAACACTCCTAAAATTCATTTGGAACCAGAGGAAACCTAGAATAGAAAGGCAATTCTGGACAATAAAAGCAAGGCAGGAGGCATCTCATTTCCTGACTTGAAACTGTACTACAAAGCCACAGTGATAAAATCAGCATGGTACTGGCAAAGAAATAGACCTGAGCATCAATGGAACAGATTAGAAGATGCAAGTATAGGTACAAAACACTCAGCCACCTGATATTAGAGAAAGGGGCTAACCATGTTCACTGGAGGAAGGACAGCCTCTTTAATAAATGGTGTTGGAAAAATTGGCTCTCCACATGCAGAAGACTGAAACTAGATCCATGCCTATCACCATGCACAAAACTAAAGTCTAAATGGATCAAAGACCTAAACATTAAAACAGAAACACTAAAACTACTAGAAGATAAGGTAGGTAGAAATCTTGGAGACATAGGGATAGGCTGAGAATTCATGAATAAAATGCAAAATGCACGGGAAACACTTCAGAGAATCAACAACTGGGATCTCATATTATTGAAAAGTTTCTGCACTTCAAAAGAAATCACCATCAGAGTGCAAAGAAAACCCACAGAATGGGAAAGAATTTTAACCAGCAACTCCTCAGACAAAGGACTTGTATCAAGAATATATAAAGAATTGAAAAACATCAACCCCCCCAAATTCAAAGACCCTCTCCAAAAATGGGCAGCTGAGATGAACATACAATTCTCATATGAAGATAAACAAATGGCAAACAAATACATGAAGAAATGTTCACCATCACTGGTCATTCAAGAAATGCAAATTAAAACAACATTGAGATTTCATCTCACTCCTGAAAGAATAGCTGCCATCAAGAAATCAAGAACACTGCTCCATTGTTGGTGGGAGTGCAGACTGGTTGCAACCACTATAGAAATCAATATGGAAAATTCTCATCAGACTAGGATTGGAAGCTCCATTCAACCCAGCTATTCCCTTCCTGTGAATTTTCCCAGAGAAACTAAAAAGTTCATATCACAGCAATATATGTGCACCCATGTTCATAGCAGCACAATTTGTAATAGCTAAATCTTGGATACAACCGAGATGCCCATCAACTGCAGAGTGGATCAAAAAGAAGTGGTATTTTTACACAATGGAATATTACTCAGCTATAAAAAGGATGATCTTGAGGCCTTCATAGGGAAATGGATACAACTTGAGACTATCCTCATTAGTGAAATAAATAAGAATCATATTTATAAATATCACATTGTTTCTCTAGGGTAAAAAGTAATAAGAACTGTAAGAGGAATAAAACCCAAAATGTGTAATTGCTACTGTAAAAAAGAGAAGAAAAGAAAGTGCTCTAAAGGATGTAACTACATGTATGTTTAAGTGTGTAAGATAGATGACCATATTATTGTTTTTCTTAGATTGTTGAGCAGAACTGTTAGCAGTCTCACTGTTTGAATCTTTACCTTGTGTGCTTTAATTTTGTAACTTGAACAACTATTTCCAATGATGAGAATATGTAATATATCAAGTGGCGATTTCTTAGTGTTTTTGGTCTTTTTTTGTTGTTGTTGTTTTGTTTTTGTTTGTTTGGTTTTTTTCTTTTATTTTTTTCCCTTTGGAATTCTGTATTGTTGCTACCATTTTTCTGTTTTTGTCTGGTTGCTGTTTTTTTCTCTTTAAATAAAAATAATAAAAATAAAATACTGAAAGAGAAATAAGATCCAAAATGTACAATATATATATGAATGAAAGAAAAAGAAAGTGCTCAAAAGGAAAGAACAATTGGGATAAGGGAAAGGGAAAAAGAAAGGAAAATATTACATGTATGTAGGCATACATATATAAATGTATGTGTGTATATGTATGCAAGATAGATAACTATACTACTAATCTCTATTAGTGCATCAGAAAGAGCAGTTTATAATGTCATTGTCTGATTATTTGATTATTTTTCATTCCTGGATCTTGTAATCTGAACAACTATTTCTAAGATAATAATATGCTGGTTGGTAACTAGTGTTAACTTCTTACTTTTAAAATAATTCTATATCAATCCTTTTTTCTGTTTTTCTTTTTAAAATAAATGAATGGAAAAAAATAACTGGAAAAAAAAGAAAACAATTTTCAACCTAAACTGATGTACCCTACTAAACTATCTTTCAAGACTCAAGTTGAAATGCTGTACTACCATTACAAAGAACAACTGAAAAATGTATTAACACCAAACCAACTCTATATAATGCTCTGAAGAATGTAGTAGATAGAGATAATGAACACCACAAGTACATGAACACCAATAGATAGAAGCTACAAAGCAGGACAAGCAATTAAACAGAGGAGAAAGGCCATTAACATAATAGGAAAATAACATGAAAACATAACCCCAGACACATCAGTTAATAACTGATCAATGTAATCAATGTAAATGGTCTCAGCTCACCAATCAAAAGCAATGAGCTGACAGAATGGAACAAAAAACAAGACCCAATAATATATTGCATTTAAGAAACACATGTAACCCAAAAATAAGTTCATAGACTAAAAGTCAAAGAAAGGAAAATAATTCTCAATGTCATGGGAACCCAGAATGAAGCAGAGCTAGCTGTTCTACTTGCAAAACTGATCAAAATCAAGGAAGATCATGACATACTGGTTAAGGGAAAACTCCAAGAAGAAGAAGTAACAATCACAAAATATATGTGCACCAAACACTGGTGCACCAAACACTGGTGCAACCAACTACATAAAAAAATATTAACAGAGATGAAAAACCAAATAAGCACTAACACAATTGTAGTGGGGAAACTTAATAACTCATGCTCACAAATAGATATATCAGACAAAAAATTCAAATGAAATATCAGAATTAAGCCAAGCCTGTGAGGAAATGGACTTGGTAGATGTCTACAGAGTATGCCACCCAAAAACATCACAATGCACATTTTTCTGAGCTGTATATGGGATGTTCTCTATAATAGAGCACACAGTAGCCCACAAAACATGTTTAAGTACACATAGAGGAATTGAAATCATCCAATGCATAGTATCTAACCATAGTAATAAAACTGTATATCAATGACAAGAGAAATCACAAACTACATAAACACATTGAAATTAAATAACACACTTTTGAACATCCAATGGGTAACAGAAGAAATTAAAGACAAAATTAAATAGTATATACAATTAAATGATAATGCCAGTACAACATACCAAAACTTATGAGGCATAATGAAAGCAGTCCTACAAGGTAAATTCCTGAGTTATCACCTCAGGTAAACAAAATAAGATCAAGTAAACAGTATAATGTTGAAACTCAAACTTCCAGAAAAAGAGGAATAAATCAAACCCAAAACTCATATGAAGGAAAAAAATTATAAAGATAAAGCAGAAATTAATGCAATTGAGACTAAGAAAACCGTACAAGAATCACTGAAAGGAAAATGTTATTCTTTGAAAGAATAAATAAAATAGATAAACTAAGAAACAAGAAAAACAAATTCAAGCAATGAGGAATAAAAGAACAGTCACAACAGATCCTACAGAAACTCAGAAGATCATTAATACCTACTATGAGAACCTATATTCTAGTAATATGGAAGAAATGGATAGATTCATAATCTAATTGCAAAACCTAAATCAAGAAGATATACAAATTCTAAACAACCTGATATTGGTCAATGAAATTGAAAATGTCATTAAAAATTTATCAACAAAGAAAAGTCCAAACCCTGACAGTATCACTGTTGAATACTATAATAAATTCAGAGAACTAATGCCATAATGTGAAACTGTTTATGGAAATTGAAAGTGAAGTAATACTTCCAAAATCATTTCTGGAAGCAAGTATTACCGTGATTCCAAAATCAGAGGAAAACCCAACCAAAGAAAGAAAACTACAGACCAATCTCCCTAATGAACAAAGATGCAAAATTTCTCCATAAAATATTGTCAAGCAGAATGCAAAAAGTCATCAAGTGTGTTATACACCATGACCAAGTAGATTCATCCCAGAGATGCAGGGGTAGTTTGATATATGCAATTCAATAAATATAATGCACCATATTAACAGATCCAAAGACAAAAATCACATGATACTGTCAATAGCCATAGAAAAAGTATTTAACAAAGTCCACCACTCATTCATGATAAAAAGAAACACTTGCAGAAAACTGGAATATATGGTCTTTACCTCAATCTGACAAAAGCTGTCTATGAGAAACCAACAGTTAACATCACACTAAATGGTCAAAAACTGAAAGCTTTCCTTATAAAATCAGGAACAAGACAAGGATGGCCAGTGTCACCATTCCTATTGAATATAATTCTGGTACCATTAGTCTGAGTAATTAGACAAGAGAGAGAAATAAAAGGAAGAAAGCTTGAAAAGGAAGTTAAATTATCATTATTTGCAGATAACATGATACTCTACATCAAGGATCTCAAAATTTTCACCAAAAGACTTGTAGTTTTAATAACCATATTCAGTAGTGTAGCTGGATAAAAGGTCAACACGCAAAAACAAATTGAATTCCCAAACACAAGCAAAAACCACCATTTACAATAGCATCCAAAAAATGAAATACTTATGAATCAGTCTAATAATGGAAGTAAAAGACCTAAACACTGAGAATTTCATTACTCAGAAAAAGAAGATTGAATAGGATATTTAAAAATGGAAATCAATCCCTTGCTTATGAATAGGAGAAACTAACAGTTAAAATGGCCCTACTTCCAAAAATGTTGTACAGATTTAATGCAATCCCAATCAAAATAACATTAGCATACCTCACAGAACTAGAGAAAACATTGCTAAAATTCATTTGGAACCAGAAGAGACCTAGACTAGCAAAAGAAATTCTGGGCAACAAAGGGAAGTCAAAAGGCATCAAAATTCCTCACCTGAAATTACACTACAAAACTGCTGCAATAAAATCAGCATAGTATTGGCAAAAAAAACAGACCTGAGTATCAGTGGAAGACAACAGAAGGTGAGGACACAACTCCAAACACACTAAGCCACCTTATGCTTGCCAAGAGTCAAATATGTTCGCTGGAAGAAAGATAGACTCTTTAATAAATGTTACTGGAAAAACTGGCTTTCCACAAGCAGAATACTAAAACTATATCCATGTCTATCACTATGCACTGATTAAAGTCAAAATGGATCAAAGACCTAAATATTAAAACAGAAATGTATTTTACTGGAAGAGAAAATATGTAGAAATCCTCAAGACATAGATGTAGGCAGACTTGTGAACAAAATCCAGTCTAGTCGTGTGTTACTAAAGTATTACAAATGCTATCTCACCTGATTAAAAAGCTTTCTAACAACAACAACAAAAAAAATCAGCAACAGAGTGAGAAGACAAGATACAGAGTTGGGCAAAATTTTAGCCTGTTGTCCCTTAGACAGAGGACTTATGTCTAGAATGTATAAATAATTGAAAAAAATCAGGCCTCCTAAATTGAAAGACCTAATCCAAAAGTGGACATCTGAGATGAATATATTCTTAGATGAAGAAATACAAATTGCAAATAAATACATGAAAAAATGTTCAATATCATTGGTCACTTGAGAGATGTAAATTAAAACAGCATTGAGAGTTCATTTCACTTCAGAAAGAATGACTGTCACTAAGAAATCAACCAATAATGAATGTTGGCAAAAATAACATTCTCCACTGTTGGTGTGAGTGTAGACTGCTGAAACTACTGTGCAAGTCAGTGTGGAAATTTCTCAAAAGACTAGAATTAGAGGTCCCATTAGACAAAACTATTGCCCTCTGGGTATCTTAGAAGAGTTAAAAGCATCACACCACACTGATATATTCACACACATATTTATAGAGATACAGTTTTTTAATAGCTGAATCTTGGAAGTAGCTCAAATGCCCATCAATGAGTGAATTAATAAAGAAGTGTGGGTTTTTTAATGCAATGGAGTGCTACTCTGCTATAAAGGATAAGTTTGGGACTTTTATAGGTAAAGTGATGAAATTTGAGACCATAGTCATAAGTGAAATAAATCAGACTCATACATGTAAACATTGTATTGTCTCACTAGTGTGAGAAGCTGAACAAGTAAATAAGTATCCAAAATGTATAAAGGATATTGTGAATTGGGAAGATACTGTTGAAAAGAAAAGAGAAACTGTGATGCCCCCATCCCCCAGGGAAAAAAAGGAATGAAAAAGAAATATCTACCATCTATCTATCTATATATGTATGTGATTGTTAAGATAGTTATATAGCTCATTTCTCTTAATACATTGAAAAGAAAGTTTTGTGCTAATCAAGTGGATATTATTTCATGCCTATATCTTGTACTCCAAATAACTAGTATGAAGATAACAATACAGAATGTATTAATTATTGTTACTCTCCTATCAGCCTTTGGTGAAACTGTTTTCTTGTCATTTTTATTATTTTTCATTAAAATGAAAAAATTAAAAAATTAAAAAATATCACTTAAGAATATTGACACAAGGCAAAAGATGTAGTTCAGTGACACAGCACCTCCCTGGTAAGTGCAAGGTCCTGAGGTCAATTCCCAGTGTAAAGAAAAGGAATATTGACACAAATATCTTCAGTGAAATGCTAAACCTAGTATAAAGTCGGCTTAGAATATGAGAAGTACTGATGTATAACATTGATGTATATATTAATAAAAGGAGAGACAAAAACACACAAGTATCTCAATACATGCAAAGTTAATCTTTAATTAGATTTAACTCATTTAGGAGAAAAGAACAATTAGAAGCTAATATTAATAGTGACATTTACTTATTAGTAGTTATTTTACTGTTTCCTGTATTTTTCCTTTCTTTTTTCTTCCCTTTTGATTCCTTTGTTTCTTGATTCATTGGACTTATTTATGTATTGGAACAATAGTAGGAAGTAAGATAAAACTATATTATTTTAAGAAACAAAGCTTATGAATCACTTGGTGATCAATGCTTTCACCTGCTCTTTTACATTCCCATAAGATGCTATAATTATGTTTCTGTGACATTTATTTTCATTTTTATATTCATGTCCTGCAACCCCTACTAAATGGTAAGCACAGAAAAGATATAAGTGTTTTCTTTTATTTCTCTACATTTCTAATGTAGAATGTAGATAATGTACAGAATGTAATGTAGAATGTAAAGTGTAGATTTTCTCTATCAATAGAAAATACATAAATTTGAGCTCAGTGATATTATTCTCTCCTATGTATTTACCTAGGCAAGCTGCTCATGTATCCATTTAAAGAGAAAACTGAGAACTAAGAGAGTTTAGGAACTTGAGCAAAGTAATAAATACAAGGTGGAGAAAATATTTTCTTCTAAGCATTGTATCCAACACTGCATCTCAGGTAACTCACTTCAGTTATCTCTATAAGTATGAAGCTTTTCCACCACTAGCACTAATTTTTGGCAACAGATAGTACTTGTCATGAATAATCCAACTTAGATGGCATTCTGTTTGTGTTGTCTGTTCATTTTGAATCAACATTGAAAGCAAATGTATTAGGAATTTGTCATATGTAGACATCTGACTAATAGAGAGAAACATTTGAATTTTACTCTATACAATGATTGGAGGGTGGCTATGCATCCAGGTCACAGTAAACAACTAAAAAAGTAATAGCAATACAATCAAAGTTTGCCATTCTCAAAACTCAAAAGGCAAAGCTTATCTTCCCAGCCCATTACTCTGCTTGTGTGGCTGAGAAAACCATGTGAATGGCAGAAGGCACAGATAACTTCCCAGTGTGCAAAATGAGACCTGAGATGGTTCATGTAAATTGTGTATGGATGGTTCTTTCACTGAAGAGATTTATGTTAACTTTATTTTTTTCTTCCATGAGTCATTCTCAGCTCTCTATTGCCAGGTATCAAATGTCTTAGTTCTGTCCTATTTCTATTCCTTATTAAATAAGAAAGATGATAAGTATTTTTACTCTAAGATATAAATGACTACTAGGTTCAGTATTCTACTGTTTGCAGGGATAACCCTATTTTATAAGAAACTAAAAATCTAATGTACAAGGAGTAAAATTGTAACAATGAAATGAATCATTGAAATTGTAACTATGAATTTGATCATCAAAATACATCCTTACTAAACTTATGTCTACAATATGGAACCAGGGATCCTTGGAGAAATGATTGATTTCAGGATTGAACCAGGGAAAGCACAAAAGAAGGTCAGAATGATTTGTGCCAGGAAGTAAGAGCACTCAGAAAACAACAGAGGTGCACACAGAGGATACAGGAGCCAACCTAAAGAGGTTCACATGAGCTGAGCTTGGGAGAGACTAATAAAGAAAAAAATAGGAGTGAGTTGTAGCATATACATGAGTCATATGACATTTATAACTTATATACAAGTCAATATTCCAATTTTAAATATTTAAGGGTAGGTGTGGAGAAAAAGGAAAAATTCTTTTTTGCAGTATTGACCCAACTAATACATGTAGAAGGGATAGTGTAAATAGAAGCCAATCTTTCACAATCACAATTATAAAGCTTAATTCTAACAATGATTATCAATGCATGCTGAAAGCCATGGGTAAAAACATTTGGAAATAGATATAATCACAAAATTTCAGATTTATCATTATTTACATAGGAAAAACACCTTTATAATGGAGAAATCTGGTGGAATCATTCTAACCAAATTATAAAACTTATTATCCTCAATAAATAGACAATCCAGTACCATGTTCCTCAATGTGCTCACAATAGTATCACTCCCTCACATGATTAAACTAAGTAGAATCATGAAGAAGCAATTCAACAAATCTACTAGATTAGATTACTCAAAAATGTTGCTGTTATGTCATAAAATTTCACACATGTACAGGCTGAGGAACTGACATAGATTATAGGAGACTAAAGCAGCATGACAATAAATATCATACATAATTCTTGGTTCTTTGATTTATGATCAAAGAGAGGACATAAAAGAAAAGAAGTAGGGACAATTAGATAAACTTTTTTTAGAATTTTATGTAAAGAGAAAAAAAAACAAAACAAAACAGAATAAATGGTAGCAACAATACAGAATTCCAAGGAAAAAAGGAAAAGAACAAAAAAACCCACTAAGAAATCATTACTTGACAAATTACATACTGACATGTTGGAAATAGTTGTTCATATTACAAAATTAAAACAAGTAGACATTCAAACAGTGAGACTGTTAACAGTTCTGCTCCACGATCTGACAAAAACAGCAATATGGTCATCCATCTTAGACACTCAAACATACATGCAATTATATCAAAAGGGTAAAATTAAACATACACACACAAAAAAAGCAGAACAAAGTGGGTCACAAGAAATCAATGTAAGAGACATAAATTTCAAAGCTAGACAATTGGAGATATTCACTCTGTATCATATTGACTCTTGTTTTCTTTCAAATAGTTGTCCATATTGTCACATACAGGGAATTCACATGAAACAACATAGTATGGCACTGATCTGAACAGGACGAGGAAGGCATTTCAGATCTTAAAGACCAGACAATAGGGAAGCCAAAATGGCTGTCATAGTGTCTCTCATTCTCTTCAAAACAGCTGTCCATACCTTCATGTGTGTTGAACTTAAACAAAACAAAACAAGCTAAAATCACTTTGAACAAAGAATGATAGTTTTGCTGGATTTCATATCATGACATTATGGAATCAGCACTGGGTACTGTAGTGTCTCTTTTTCTTCAAAGTAGTTGTTCATTTCAACATGCATTATATAGTTGGTTCTCATAAACTGTTTATAAGCTCTACACATGCATGAGTCTCTATATGTATATCTATCCTTTCTGTATTAGAGGTAAAAACAAAACAAAGCAAGATAAAACAAAACAATTCCTAGAGAAGCATGAAGCAAAAAGTCATATAAAAGCACAATACAAGGTGATCTACAATGGTTACCATGATGTCTCAGCAGTATATAACAACATTATTGAAAACAAAGCACTGAAGATATTAGAAGACTTCAAAAGCAAGCAATAATCAAACCAGAGTAGGTATCTTAGTGAATCTTGTCATCTTCAGTGTAGTTGCCTGTACTTTTAGACTTGATGCTATCAATCATAACAGATTTGAATAAAATCAGTCAATACAAAACAGCAATCTAACAAACCAGATTCAAATAAGATGAGTCATAATAAGACAGTATAAGTTATACAGGGATTCAGATTAAGTTGATAGGAAATTAAGGATGATTACCATAATACATCCTCTTATTTTTGGGATAGCTGACCATGTCCTGAAGTCTAGTGTAAGTAGACAAACTGGAACAGCATGTAATCCATCCAAGCAGAGTGATGAGAATAATGTAGATTTTAAATCTTGTTACCCCATTAACAATATCCTCTGCCTTCCTTTTTTAGACAATTCCTACCCTTTCACTCCCATAAGGTGCACTGCCACTGCCTCCCTATATAGAGCATCTCAATGGACCCTATCTCCTGATCTACTCTGCCTGTGTTTCTCTCTGTTACCATTTAGAGGCCCTCTATACTAGAGACTACAGCCAATCTTCTCTGCCTCATTTCTGCTATTCTGTTTGTCTGCCATTGGTTGTCTATTTTTCTCTTCCACTCCACTGTCTGCCCCATTCACTGAGGCCTCTCTGCCACTGTTCCTGAAATGCTTGTATTCTTTTTTTCTCTAAAATGTCTTTCAGTATTTTTTGTAGGGTTGGGTTGGTGGTCACAAATTCTCCAAGTTCCTCTTTGTGATGGAAGCATCTTGCTTCTCCATTAATTTCTAGAGAGAGTTTTGCAGGATACATAAATCTGGGCTGGAGGTTGTTCTCCTTCAGGGCTTGAATTATTTCACTCCAAGCTTTTCTTGACTTTATGGTCTGTGTCGAGAGATCTGCCATGATTTTGATGGTTTTTCATTTATAGGTGATCTGTTTCTTTTCTCTGGTGGCTTTTAATATTCTGTTCTTATATTGAATTTCTTGGATCTTGATTATTATGTGTGTGGGTGTAGCTCTGTTTGGGTTGTAGGTGGCTGGAGTTCCATATGCTTCATACGTCTGAATATCATTTCCTTTTTCTATGTTAGGGAAGTTTACCTTAATAATTTCTGTGAATAGCCTTTGCAATTCTTCTGTTTTGACTCCTACTTCTTCATTCACATGCTTTATACTTAAGTTATAGATCCTTTTGCCATCCTCTAGCCTTTGTATTGTTACTGCCTGCTCCCTTGTTATTTTTAAGAGATCTTCCCTTTCTTGATCACACATTGCAAGCCTGTGTTCAATTTTTGATAGTCTATCTTTAGTTTCTTTCAAGCAGTTTTGCCAACTTTCTATGGAGTCTTTAGTTTCCTGGTAATCTCTTTGAATCTGCTTCATGAATTCTAGGTTTGCTTTATATTCTTCATTGAATGTTTTTCTCCTTTTGTTCCTCCATTCTTCTGTCTGTGTCTTCTTGAGAGGTGTTTAGCCTTTCTTTTTTTAATCTACTCATCTCTTAACTTGAATTAGTATTTCAGTTTTGATCTCCTTTACAAGGTCCTGAAGATATCTTTTTATGTCCACTGATGCTGTGTTTGATGTTGCATGTTTGCTGCCCTCAATCTCTTTTGTATTTACCTTTCCTGGATCAATGTTCTCAGGGTTAGGGGCTGGGGGCTTTTTCTTATATCTCTCTCTCATCATGTTTTTGGTACCTTCCATGCAAGTGTATAGTGTAATTCCCAGCCCCTCTTCTTGTTCGTTAGGGTTCTTCTGGAGCACACAATCTAGGGGTTTCTAGCCTCTGCAGTCCTCTATCAGGGAGTGAAGTGCCAGCAAGGACAGTATATGCTGACTCCTCCCCTCTGGGCCAGTCAAACTTTTCAGGCCTTCACTGCATCAGTGTGCACCGAGCTCAGGGAATTAATTGACTTTTGATGACCCACTGGGTCCTGGCCAGGGATGTGGGCAGTCCAAGCAGATCCCACCAATCTGCTCCGTGAGGGGAGCAACCAACTGAAGCTGCTTCCTTACAGAGTTAGGACAGTCCTGCCCAACTCCAATATGTTGTCCAGTTAGTTGCCCCTTTCCCATGGGAGGGTCTTATTCCCATCACTCAACGCGTGTTGATGCTGGGCCCTGAGAACTGCTGGGCTCCCCGACCTTTGACCTCAGTGGCGGCTGCAGCAAAAATTCACAGTGCCTCTGGGTGGGTCATGTGCAGGGCCGGTTCCAGGTGAGTCACACTCAGGGTCGCTCAAGCCAGTCTCATCGGCGCATGTTCGTTCACTCAAGTCGATCTCGGGCATGAATTCAGGTGGCTTGGTGAGAGTGCTGTGCTCGCCAATCTTAGCTTTTCTAATGGTAGCCCTGGGACCTCGTATTCGAGTAGTTTCTTTGACTTTAGTTTCTTTCTGGGTTGAGAGAATCCATCTCCCTCTGTTTGGGTCTCTCCAGGGTGTTCTATTCTGGCATTTGAGCTGTCTCTCACAGAAAGGCTCCATATCCTGCTACCTATAGGTCTGCCATCTTTTCCTTAATTTCTAGATAAACTTAAATAAGGACTGAGAATGTATTCAATTTCCCAAATGCAATGATTATATGTTATCATTTGGACAATCCTTATTTTTACATGATATATGCTGGTTTTAAAAGTAAAACATAATTATTTCTGTTATTTTTTTATTTTCAAAATTGTAATTACCAAAATATGTAAACAAATACTCTTAAAGCACTGTAGTGTTTTAAAGATGCAATAGCTACTGAAACACCATCTATGCATCCTACAGAGAACAGGAGTCTGCACCCAGGCTCCTGCAGTCATCTGGGAAACCTTGGTGAGGTTCTTGGGACTGGGAATTTGTGTCCAGCATCCCACACACCCAGACAGCATCTTTGATGCCTGTGGGGACCATTAGTCAGTGCCCAGTGACTTGCAGTAAGCCAGGAACCCTCTGTGAGGCTTGGGCACTGGGAATCTGTGCCCAGAGGCCCACTCACATTCATACACCTTCCCTGAGGCCCATTGGGACCAGGAATCTGCATCCAGCAATTCACAGTCTTCAAGGAACTCTTGGGACTGGGATGCTGTTCCCAGTAACTCATAGCCCTTGGTGAGGCCTGCTAGGACTGAGAGTTCACATCCAATGAGCCATCCACACCTGGGAACCCTGTGTGAGACCTACAGGGACTGGAAACTTGGGCCCAGCAACTTGCAGTCATACTGGAACCCTTGGTGAAGCCCCAGAGACCAGGTGTCTGTGCCCAGGGATGCAGAACCAACAACAATCCTCCATGTGGCTCACTGCATGACAACCCTCCCAGGAAACAACTAGGACTCAGTATCTGGCAACTAGGAGGAATACAGGAAAATGCAAAAACAAAAACCAAAATGCAATCTCAAACATCAAGCCCATTCTGATCAAGTCCCAGAGACATAGACATGGATGAATTTGAAAATCACATCTGAAATCTCTGAAATGATAGAAAGGGAAGAAAACAAACAACTCCAGGAAGCTGTAAAGAAAATCAGACCTGAAATAATCACTCAGGTAAAAACAGAAATCAAGATAATGAAACAATTGGTTAATATATTCAAAGACATAGATAAAAAAATAGAGGAGCATAAAGAAGTGATGGAAACTTCAAAAGAACAATACAGGAAACAATTAGAGTACATAAAGCAGATTGGATGAGACACTGGAAAATCAAAATTCCATTGAAAACTAGCAAAAAAGAATTAATGAAACTGAAGATAGATTATCAGACCTCGAAGACATGACTGACTAGTGATCATGAAAGAAAAGTCTTAAATATAACACAGAATCAAGAAATAACAAGTGAATAGCTGCAAGATGGTACAAACAGAAATAATGTAAGACTGATAGGTATCAATGAAAAAGGAGAAAGCACAAATTACATAAAAAACTATTTTCAGACATAATAGAAAATTTCCAAAACATGAAAATAACCTGACATAAGCAAGGCATATAGAATGACAATTAGGCATAACAAAAATAAATCTACACATGACATATATTAATCAAGATCCTAGAAGTTCAGCACAAGAACAGGATATTAAAATCTGCTAGAGAAAAGAAAGAGGTCACCTACAAAGGAAAGCCTATCAGAATCATGGCAGTCTTCTCAACACAAACCTTCAAGTCAAGAAGAGCATGGAGCAAAGAATTTCAAGTACTGAAAGAAAACAACTTCCAACCCAGATTGATGAAAAACTATCTTTCATAGTCAATGAAGAAATATCATACTTCCACAACAAAGAACAACTGAAAGACTTCATGATAATCCAACCTACCCTACAAGGATTACTGAAAGTTATTGTAGAAGGAAATAGAAATGATCACAATTCCAAGAACATAAATAGAAAGAATAAGCAACCAATGCGCAGGACAAACAATAAACAGAAGAGTTAAAGTAGGGAACCAAACAACACAAAGATAACATGGCAAAGATAAGCCAATACTTATCAGTTACAACCATTAAAGTAAATGGTCTTAATTTAGCAATTAAAAGAAATAGACTGGCAGACTGGATTAAGAAACAAAACCCAACAATATGCTTTATACAAGAAACATTTAACTCAAAAGAAAATTCATAGACTGAAAGTCAAAGGATGGAAGAAAATACTCCAAGTGATAGGAACCTAGAAAAGAATCACAGTTAACAAGTCTGCACACAGTGTGAATTTCAAACCAAGAATGATTGAAAGAGATAAATAATGTCACTATATAATTGTTAGGAAAAAACTTCAAGAGGAAGAGGTAACAATTATAAATATATATGCACCAAATATGGGCACACTCACTATTCAAGACAAATATTAATAGACATGAAATATCAAATAAGCAATAGTACAATCATAATGGGGAACCTTAACACTCCATTGTTGGAAGGAGACAGGTCAATTAGACAAAAAATCAGCAAATAAATAATAGAACTGAATCAAACTTATGAACAAATAGACTTACTAGATGTGTACAGAGTATTCCACTCAACAACATCAGAATATGCATTCTTCTCACCTTTACATGGGATATTCCTAAAATAGGCCATATACTAGCCCACAGAATATGCTTAAGTAAATCCAAAAGAATCAAAATTATCCCATGTGTATTATTTCACCATGGTGCCACAAAATTGGGTATTAATGATAAAAGAAATTGCAAAAATGCCATAAACACATGGAAATCATTACAGACTCTGTGGAAATACAGATCATCAATACCTACTTTGAAAACCTTTACTTGCATAGGTTCCAAAAAACAGAAGAAATGAATAGATTTCTAGAAACATATGAATTACCAAAACGGGATCGAGAAGATGTAAAACTGCTGAATAACCTAATTTCAGTTAATGAAATTGAACACATAATTAAAGCCTTACCAACAAAGAAAAGGCCTGGTCCTGATGTATTCACAGTTGAATTCTAAAAGAAATTTAGGGAAGAATTAATGGCAACACTCCTAAAACTCTTCAAAGAAAGTCAAAGGGAAATTATTCTCCCTAACTCATTCCTGGAAACAAGTATTACCCTAATAACAAAACCAGCAAAAGATCCAACCAGAAAAGAGAACTACAGGTGAATTGCACTAATGAACATAGATGCAAAAATTCTCAACAAAATGCTGGCAAACAGAATGCAGAAAATCATCAAGAAGATTATACACCACAACCAAGTGGGATTTATCCTAGGAATGCAGGGATGGTTCAACATATGCAAATCAATAAATGTAAATACACCATACCAATAGAACCAAAGATAAGAATCACATGATCATTTCAATAGATGCAGAAAAAGCTTTTAATAAGGTCCAGCACTCATTCATGATAATAACCCTACAGGAAATTGGAATAGATGGTCTTTACCTCAATCTAATAAAAGCCTTCTATGACAAACCAACAGCCAACATCTTACTAAATGGATAAAAACTGAAAGCTTTGTCTTTGGTCCTGTGAAGTAAGAGAGATAAAAGTGAGAGAAAAAGGAGAAGGAAAGAGGCCTTTATTGTGGGCATGTGAGCGCTACTGAAGAGATGCAATCATCTCTGGAAGAATCCAGAAAAAAAGTGGGCTTTATTTGGAATTGACAGGGGTGGAGTTAAATGAGAAGGCAGAATGACATATTGACAGCTGATTGGAGGAACACTTGCGCATGCTTGAAAAGCAGGAGATTTAACTTTTGGACTCTCAAGAAGAACATGTGAGGTAGTACTGAAGGGAGGTGCTGTCCAGTGCCATGTTAACTCACCTGTGGGAATAAAAACCCAATCATTCCCGTCTTTGGGTTGTTAAAGGATGACATATCTGTCTCTAGCTACTTCGTGCTGAGGTGGAGTATTGCAGTAGGGGCCATGAGATGACACAGAATGACAAGTAGATACCATATTGAGGCTGGTCCCATCATGACCACAAGTTCCTTGGCAGTGAAAGCTTGTATCCTGGATCAGATAAACCTCAAGAGGAGTTTAAAAACACAGGGTGCTACATGCAGCAAAAACCAATTGTGATTCGAGGACCTATGATAGGTACTTCCATAGGTGCCAATGAATCTAAGGAGGGCCACCAGGAGGACCATGGGGTTGTATTATACCTCTTGAGTCTTTTTTCTATGTTTGCTGCCAAGTCTCAGAGCTTGTGAATTTGGCCCTTGACTATAGCTGACTGGTTTATAAAGAAACAACATTCTTCCCCCAACATAGCACAAGTACCATCTCTCTCTGAAGTCAGTACATCAAGGTATGATGTCCTGTAATAGGGCCTTAGTAACTACATCAGCTGTGTCCCTGGCCATAGGAAAGTCTTTTATCCACCCCAAAAATGTATGGACAAATGTAAGAAGATATCTGAAGGTTTGATGATGAGGCATGTGGGTAAAGTCTATTTTCTAGTATTGACCTGGAGTATGTACCCTTAATTGGTGAGTAGAAAAGGAGTGGGTCCCCTAAACTGGTGAGTAGAAAAGGAGCAGGGTGGAAGATGTCCTTGAGGAGAGGTCTTAGGACACAGCTTACAGTCCTGTTTCACCTAGTGAATAATGTTTTTTAAAGAGGGTTGTGTAACCACAAGGACCAAGAGTTTGTACAAGGCCTTTGATCCTACAAGGAAACAGTTACATAAGCTCATAATAATGTTAGAGGTTTGCTGATCTGGTACTATCAGTTTAGACCCTTGGAAAACCCATTCCAGGGTGTTTTGTGTATAACTTGGCTCATGAGGGACAAGCAACTGTTTTGGTGAATATTGAGGTAGTGGAAATATATCTGGAACTAATGGGAGAAGGTGAGCTGCATACAATATCTGTGTGGCCAGTTTGACCTGTGTGCCTACAGAAGCATTACCTTGAGCCACAAAATCAGTGTAGTTTTGGAGTACTTTGCAATGAATGATCACTACCTGTGTTGGGAGCTGTGCTGCATCTAAAAACTTAAGAATGAGAGGCCCTTAAGTGATAGGAGTGCCCTGCACACTAATGAGACCCCTCTCCTGACAGATTGAAGCATGAGAGTATTAGAAAGTGTACTTTGAATCAGGATATATGTTTATGCTTTTACCTTTGGCTAGTGCAAGGGCCCATCTGAGTGCTATGAATTCTTCCTTTAGTGATGAGGCCACAGGAGGTAATGGGTTGGCCTTTATGGTGTGTGATCTATTGACTATGGCATATTCTGCCATCTTGTGATTGGCTGTATTTGTGGAATGCCAATCTATGAGCCAGAAGTCATTAGCCATGGGAAGAAGATCACTATGAATATGTGGGAAGGGGACAGGAGTCATCTGTAAAACCTCAACACAGTAGTGTACTGGGGCCCCATCAGAGGTGGGAAGGAGAATGGCTGGGTTAAGGGTATTACTAGGGGAAATTATAATGGCAATGCCTTGAGTTAAATGTATCTGTTGTAGCTGAGAAGGGGTCATCAGAGCAGGGAGTGTTTTATATGAGATTGTCTGTTAGTCGATGAGGTGAGTAAACTGTAATGGTCTGATCTAGTGTGAACTTTTTGCATCAGTATCACCAGTGAAGTGAGTGCTTGGAGGCAAGAAGGGCAACCACATAGAGTGATATCAAGCTGTTTTGAGAGGTATGCCACTGCCTGAAAAGAGGGTCATTTTTGGTGTCCTAAAACCCTCACAGCATTATTGTCTTGGGAGGTAGTTTATAGAATGAAAGGTAAGGATAAGTTTGGGAGGGTGAGAGCATGGGCTCTTAAGAGAGCCTCCTTTAACCTATGGAAAAGAGTGCGTACAGGCATTGTTGGATTTACAGACTCTGTTAGTGGACCCTTAGAGGCTCAGTATAAAGGTTGAGCTAAAGTGGCAAAGGTAGGAATCCAGAGATGGAACAAATTAGCTAGATCCAGAAAGGTAAAATCTGTTGCTTGGTGATGAGCTCCTTTAAGGACCCAAAGGACCATACTTATGATCAATGGTTATTGAACAAGTAGGAGATTGAAGTGTGAGACCCAGATATTTGACCCTCAGAGCAGCTATTTGGGCCTTAGTTGCCAAAACCTGGAATCCGTGATTGGAGAGAAAGTTGAAAATAGCTGTATGTCATATAGCCATAGTGTGAGAGGGAGAACATAAAAGAAAGTCATCCACACACTGAAGGAAAGTACTGGGTTTGAGGTTAATAGCTTTGAGGTCAGTAGCTAATGCCTGGGTGAAGAAGTGAGGACTCTCCCTGAATCCCTGAAGTAGCACTCTCTAGTTGAGCTGCTGAGATTGAGGGTGTCTGGGTCTGTCCATGTAAATGCAAAGTGGTCTTGACAATCTGAATGTCAGAGAATAGTGAACAAGGCATCTTTGAGGCCCAGGACTATGAAATGAGGAGCAGAAGGTGGAATGTGAGAGAGCATAGTGTAGGGGCATGACTGCATTATTTATAGCTCTGAGTTCTTGAACAGTAGATCCCTTTGGGTTTGAGGAAAAATTGTAGTATTGTATGAAGAGTGTGTAATCTTAAGAAATCCATTTGTTAATCAGTGGTGAATTATGGGCTTACAGCCCCATTGGTGTTTGGAAGCAAGAGGATATTGTGGGACACAGGAAAAAAGAGGGGGATCCCTGAAGTGAATACGTGGAGAGGCATGGGCTGCATGGGTTTGGAAGTGTCCCAAACAGTGGGATCACCAATGGAATTAGGAGAAAGGGTTCTGAAACCTTGATACAAGATGCGTGATTTTTGAGAAATGAGGGCTGTAGATAGAGGAAAGGAGAAAGTGAAACAATTTTAGGAGAAAATCCCTACCTAGCAGAGGAGTGGCACAGGTTGGGATGACAAGAAAATTGTGTGTGAAAAAGAGAGTCTGAAGCATGCAAGGCATGAGTTCCATCTGAAGAGGTCATGATGGTTGGCCACCAACCCCCACTACAGAGACTGTGGGCCACAAACATTGCCTGAATATTCCATGCCTTGCACAGAAGCAGGAGAAGCGGTTCTGAAACTTTGATACAAGGTGAGTGATTTTGGAGAAATGAGGGTGACGCACTAAACATGGCCCCTGTGTCAAAGAGAAAGAAAGGGTTTTACCTGAAATATACAGTGAGACTCGGGGCTCTGAGAGAGTCACCTTGGTAGGGGCCATAGGCTCCAGCCCCTGACAATTGTCAGCAGTGAATTCATGCACTTTAGCCAGCAATGAATCTGGAGGCAACAATGGCTCAGAATCCTGGGAGGGTGGGGAAGCTGATGACTTACCCACTCTCTGACAGAGAGAAGAGTCCATCTTCCAGTGACACTCCAGCTTGCAGATGGGGCAAGGCCCCTGTGGCAGCCTCAGATCTGGGCATGCTCATGCCCCATGTCCTTCCTTGTTGCACTTAAACCCTGGTCCCAGAAAGTCTCGGGTCTTGTGCTTGTGGACGGTTTGTGATTTGTGTTGAGCCCCAAGTGCTGCAGCCAAATATCGTCCCTGTTTAACTTGGAGCTTAAGTTGTTGTGCCTTTCTGTTGTTAAAGAAACAGAATGCCACATGTAACAGTTCACTGTGACAGATTTGAGGGCCAAGGGCAGACTGCTGGAATTTTTTCTGAATATCTGGGACTGCCTGAGAGATAATGTGTGAATTAAGGAGAACGACCACCTTAGGAGAGTCAGGTCTGACATCAATAAATTTAGTAAAAGCCTCCATCATATGAGACATAAATTGTGCCAGATTTTTGTCCTGTCTTTGAATTAATTCATGTGTCTTGTGGTAATTAAGCTAATTTGGGGAAATTTTGTGGAGGCCTTTGAAGAGTCATCACAACATTCTAGCAGTATGTTTAGGGTCTTCTGCATTATGTTGATAATCCCACTGGAGATCTGTGTTGGGAATATAAGTAACCCCAATGGAGTGATTGCTGTCTAAGTCATGCTCTTCATCAGCTGCCACCTGTGCAGCCTGCCAAAGCTCTACCTTTTGTGCTGGAGAGACAGCAGACCTTAAATAATATGGATGTCTTTATAGATCAAATCACACTGTTGAAAAACAAATGTAAGCTGTTTTGTAAAGGTAAAAGGGTCAGGATCAAAGGATCCTACATGAGAGGAGATATGAGAGAGTTCTGAAGTGGAAAAAGGGATATATACCCAAACTAGCCCTTCAGGTGCCTGCCACTTCATGGAGAGGGAGGAGAGGTGCAGGTGGTGCAGGACCAGTGAGGAGCAGGAGAGAAGGTATGGGCAGAGGATGGACAGAAGAGTAGGTCAAGGGCAGCACTTGGGCAGAGTGAGACCTAGTATGATGGGTTGGGGGAAAGAAGGGGGCTGAGAAGGAGGTAGCTCCAGAAAGGAAGGGGAACTGGTAGGAGGAGGTAAGGAAGGTGAAGAGGAAGAAGAGCTGGGAGGAGAGGAGTGAGGCCATGAAAGAAGGTGGGGAGAGAAAGGGCCTCAGGAATAGGGTGGAGGGATACGTGCCAATGGGACATTGTCTATGGGATCTGCAGGATCAGTTGGGATAAGGGTTTCAGAAGAAGGCGGTTTGGGCACTGTTGAGTGAAGCAGAAGTACCTGAGTCACTTTACAAGCCAAATGTAGGTTAGGACATGCCTGGAATGCAAAAAAAGTCCTGAACATATGGAACTTTGGGCCGTCTCCTGTTATGATAGCAAAAATTATCTAGATCCCAGAGGATAGCCAAATCATGTGTGCCCTCCAGTGGCCATTGATGGTCATTGTCTAAGGAGTGGGCAGGCCATGTGGTTTGGCAATAAAAAAGACAGCAGGGTTTAATATCCCTTTTTAGGCCAAGTGCCTCTAGGGGGCATAACAAGCAGTTGAGAGGAGTTTGCTTTGCAGGGTGAGAAGGCACATTGCCCATGGTGACCGAACTGAAAGTGAACCAACAGGCAAAAATGCAGAGTTGCGCTCCCTGAAGGAGTCATCACCCTAGCAGGGAGTGCAACAGAGAGAATGAGAGCCTCACATCCAGGCCCAGCAGTCATCACTGGCAGGATGGAGACAGCCCTGGAAGACAAGGAGTGAGAGGGCATCTTGATGCAGTGCTGCAGTTTACAAGACAGGAATCCCGCAGTGAGAGTTGGCTCACTTGCATGGACCTGCAAAGATTGAGGAGGGGCCAGTGGTGGATGGAGGTTAGTAACAGCAATGACAAAGGCAGAGAGAAGAATAAAAGGATGAAAGGTTTTCAGGGGGAGGGGAATCAAACCAGGGGTAACCCCAGGGAGTCACACAAACTTCCCTGCTCCAATCATGGCACCATCTGTTTGGTCTTCAATGTGAGAGAGATAAGAGAGAAAACAGAAAGAAGGAAAGGGGCCTTTGTTTCAGGCATGGGAGGCTGTTGAAGAGATGTAGGCTTGAAAAGTGGGAGATTTAACTTTTGGACTCACAAGAAGGCAGGAGGTAGTGATGAAGGGAGGTAATGTTCAGTGCCATGTTAACTTGCACATGGGAAAAACCCTTCACTCTGAACCTAAAATCAGAAAAAAGAGAAGGATGTCTGCTATTATCACTACTATTCAATATAGTTCTGAAAACTATATAACCAGAGCAATCAGAAGAGAGAGAAAAATAAACAGAATAAGGATAGGAAAAAGTGAACAGAATAAGAATAGGAAAGGAAGAAGTTAAATTATCATTATGTGCAGATACTTTACAAAGAATACTGCAAAAACTCCACTGAAAGACTCCTAGATCTAATAAGCACATTCAGTAATGTATCTGGATACAAAATCAACACTCAAAAATCAATAGCATTCCTGTACACAAACAACAAACTCACTGAGACAGAAATAAGGGAAACCACAACCTTCACAATAGCATTTTAAAAAATGAAATACTTAAGAATCAACCTAACAAAGGAAGTAAAAGATCTATACACTGAAAATTACATTACTCTAAAAAATGAAATCAAAGAGGATTTCAGAAAATGGAAAGATATACCTTGTTTATGGATAGGAATAGCAAACATTGTGAAAATGGCTATTTTCCCAAAATTGTTATACAGATGTAGTGCAATTCCAATCAGAATACTATTAGCATAACTTACAGATCTAGAGAAATATTTCCTAAATTCATATGGAACCAGAAGAATAGCAAAGACAATCCTGGTGAACAAAGGCAAGGTAGGAAGCATCACAATCCCTGATTTGAAATTATACTTCAAAACTATAAAATCAGCATGATAGGGGTTTTTTAAAAAAGACAAAAGACCTAAAGATCAATGGACTAGAAGATACACTCACAACTACAAACACAGTAGGCACTTCAACAAAGGGGCCAACCAAGTTCACTGGAAGAAAGTTAGCCTCTTTAATAAGGGGTGCTGGAAAAACTGGCTTTGCATATGCTGAAAACTAAAACTAGATCCATGTCTATCACCATGCACTAAACTATTGTCAAAATGGATCAAAGATCTAAATATTAAAACTGAAACACTACATCTGTTGGAAGACAAGGTAGGTAGAAATCTTGAACACATGGGTAGATATAAAGTTCATGAGCAAAAACCAAACTGCACAGGAAATACTTCCTAGAATCAACAACTGGAGTCTCATTTTATTAAAGAGTTTTTGCATTTCAAAAGAAATCTCTAACAGAATGAAAAAAAAAGCCCACTAATTGGGAAAAATTCTTAGGCAAGTGTCCCTCAGACAAAGAACTTCTATCTGGAACATAAAAAGAATTTAAAAAGATCAGGCCTCCAAAATTCAAAGACCCAATCTAAAAATGAGCATCTGAGATGAATATACACTTCTCAGTTAAAGAAATACAAATGGCAAATAAATATATGAAAAAATGTTCAGCTTCATTGGTCATTAGAAAAATGCAATTTAAAACAACATTGAGATTCCATCTCACTCCAGAAAGAACGGTTATCATTAAAAAATCAATCAATAATGAATGCTGGCAAAAGTAACACTCTGCACCACTGCTGGGAGTGTAGAATGGTGCACCCACTGTGGAAATCACTGTGGAGGTTCCTCAAAAAGCTGGCATTAAGGTAGCTGGCAGCGCCTTCACCTGGAGCTGGACCCACCATGCAAGAAGGCTTGTTGAAACCTGGGGACACAGAGTCACAGAGATGGTAGTGGCTAGCAAGCCCAAAGACCTCTGCAAAGAGATGCGGTAGCCATGGGGAGCAGCAGACTTGGAGAACTGCACTGGCTGGCAGTGAGTGTAGAGGACTCAGTCCTTCTGCAGGAGAGGGCAATTGGCCAAGAGCCATTTTGGAGTAGGGCTGGATAAGCTCAGAACCATAACTGCAGCTGCCTTCCTTCAGCCACGCCTAGCTGGGAGCAGACTGGTAGAAATTGCCTGGACTGAGTCCTGTCCCTGTGTGCATTCCAACATCCTTCACTGAGGTTTCCCTAAATTTATCCCCAATCAGCTCCACACCCTGTGCATACTCTATGTGGTGGGGGCTCCCTACTGTTAACCAGTTTGGGAGGAAGGTGACAGCCTGCCATGCCCCTGCTTGCTCTCCACCAGCCACTGGTGAGCCAAAGCAGGCTGGGAAAATCAGGAGACAGCCCTACACCAGCACACCCAATAGTTACAATCAGATATTCCTAGCCAGCATGGGCTAGAAAAAGCAAACAGTCTCATTTCAGAGAAATTGTAGCCAACACAGAAAGTGCCAGGGACCCCACTACCCACTTGTCTGGAAAACCAGGAACATGAAAAGAGGAAGAAGCAAAAGGCAGTCTCTGGCCTCCAACCCAAGCAGTTCTGGTCCAAGAGATGTAAACATGGAAGAGATTAAGAGTCACATACCTAAAGTTTATGAAGTAATGACAACTGAAGTAAAGAAACAACTTCATGAGGCTATGAAAGAAATTAGACCAGGAATACTATCTCAGGTAAAGGAAGAAATGAGAAACATAATAAAAGAATTGCTAAGCTCCTCTAAAGAAGACACAGATGGAAAAATAGAGGAGCATAGGAAAATGAGGGAAACCTTGAATGAAAAATATAAAAAAAACTTAGAATACATGAAGCAGATTACCAGGAAATTAAAAAACTGGCAAAACTGCTTGAAAGAAATTAAAGACAAACTTTCAAACCTTGAAGACAGGTTTGCAGCTTGTGATCATGAAAGGAAAGATCTCCTAAAAATAACAAGGAACCAGGAAGTAACAATTCAAAGTCTACAAGATGACATGAAGAAGCATAATTTAACAATAATAAATGTGAGTAAAAAAGCAGTGGTCAACACAAATGATATATAAAGGCTATTTACAGAAAAAATTACAGAAAACTTCCCAAGCATAGGAAAGGAAATGATATTCAGGTAAGTAAGGCATATAGAACTCTAGACAGCCATAACCAAAATACATCTATATCCAGACATATAATAATTAAGATCCCAGAAATTCAACACAAGAACAGAATATTAAAAGTTGTTAGACAAAGAAACATCACCTATAAACAAAAACTCATCAGAATCATGACAGACTTCTTTACACAAACCATCAAATCAAGAAGATCTTGGAGTGAAGTTTTTCAAATCCTAAAAGAAAATAAATTCCAATGTAGATAGATGTACCCTGCAAAACTATCTTTCAAAATTAATGGAGAAACAAGATACTTCCATGATGAAGAACAACTGAAGGAATTCATGGGCACCAAACCAACACCAAAACTACAAAAAATACTGAAGGACATTTTAGAGAGAGAGAAAAAAACCACCATGATTTCAGAAACAGTGGCAGAGGGGGCTCACTGAGCAGGGCAGATGATGGAATGAAGGGGAAAAGTAGGCAACCAACAGCAGGAAAATAGTATGGCAGAGATGAGGCAGAAAATGTTGGCCATAATCACTTGTATAGATGGCCTCAAGTCACCAGTAAAAAGAAACATAGGCAGAGTGAATCAGGAGACATGGCCCATCACTATGCTTTATACAAGAAACACATTTAACCCAAAACAGGGTTTATAGACTGAAAGTCAAAGCTGGGGAAACAATGCTCTATATGACAGGGAACCAGAAAAAAGTGGGGGTAGCTTGCCTATCAACTGCAGAGTGCTTGGAAAGCTATGCCACTTGTATATAATGAAAAACTACTCAGCTATAAAGAAAGATAATTTTGAGGCTCTGGTAGGTGAATGGATACAACTTGAGATCATGTTCAATGGTAAAAAGGTTCAGAGTCACATAGATGAATAGTGTGTTGCCTCCCTAGTATAAAAACTAAAGGAGTTTGTAGGATCCAAAATATACAATATGTCCTGTGAAAGTGAAAGGGGAGGAATGGTCTAAAAAAGGGAAGACAGTGGCCATTGTTAATCTATTATCATGATTTGAAACCCATATTGTTTTCATTGGTCTGTTTAGTTTGGTTTTATTCTGTTCCATTTTGTCTAATCATATTATATTTGACGGTATGGACAGCTATTTCAAAGATAACCAAATATATTATGGTAACCATTTTTTATTTCCTATTAGCTTGATTTGAACTCCTATACTGCTTTCATTGTTTTGTTTTGTTTTGACTGATTTTATTCTATTATGTTTTGTTTGATTGTATCACGTCTGATGGTATAGGCAACTATTTTGAAGACAATAAAATGCATTATGATACACATTGTAGTTTTACAATTATCTTTTTTTCATTCCTACGCTGTTTCCATTGTTTTGTTTTTATTGGTTTTATTCTGTACCATTGTGTTTGATTTTATTATGCCTGATAGTATGGGAAATTCTTTTTTTATTTTCTAAATTTTATTTAAAGAGAAAAAAACAGAAAAAAGGGTAGCAACAATATAGAATTTCAAAGGGAAAAAAGAAAAGAACAAAAAACATGAGATACTTGATAAATACTTGGTAAATCACATACTGTTACTTTGGAAAAAATTGTTCAAGTTAAAAAATTAGAGCATGCAAAGTAGACATTCAAACAGACTGTGAACAGTTCTGATCAATGATCTAACAAAAACAGTAATATGGTCATTTATTTTACACACTGAAACACACATGCAGTTACATCCTTTAGAACACTTTCTTTTCCTCTCTTTTTTACAGTAGTGATTATGCATGTTGAGTTTTATTACTCTTCCAGTTCTTATTGCTTTTTACACAAGAGACACAATGTGATATTTGTAAATATTATTCTTATATATTTCACTAATGAGGATAGTCTCAAGTTGTCTCCATTTCCCTATGAAGGCCTCAAAATCACCCTTCTTCACAGCTGAGTAATATTCCATCATATAAAAATACCACCTCTTTTTCATCCACTCTGCAGTTGATGGGCATCTTGGTTGTTTCCAAGATTTAGCTATTACAAATTGTGCTGCTATAAACATGGGTACACATATATCACTGTGATATGACCTTTTCACTTTTTCTGGGAAAATACCCAGGAGGGGAATAGCTAGACTGAATGGAACTTCCAATCCTGTCTTCTGAGAATTCTCCATATTGATTTCCATAGTGGTTGCACCAGTCTACACTCCCACCAACAATGGAGCAGTGTTCCTTTTCCCCCGCACCCTCACCAACATTTGTTATCAGTTGATTTCTTGATGGCAGCTATTCTTTCAGGAGTGAGATGAAATCTCAATGTTGTTTTAATTTGCATTTCTCGAATGACCAGTGATGGTGAACTTTTCTTCATGTATTTATTTGCCATTTGTATATCTTCATCTGAGAACTGTATGTTCATCTCAGCTGCCCATTTTTGGAGAGGGTCTTTGAATTTGGGGGAGTTGATGTTTTTCAATTCTTTACATGTTCTCGATATAAGTCCTTTGAAGGGTTGCTGGTTAAAATTCTTTCCCATTCTGTGGGTTTTCTTTTCACTCTGATGGTGATTTCTTTTGCAGAAGTGCAGAAACTTTCAATAATATGAGATCCCAGTTGTTGATTCTCTGAAGTGTTTCCCATAAAGTTTGCATTTTGTTCATGAATTCTCTGCCTATCCCTATGTTTCCAAGACTTCTACCTACCTTATCTTCCAGGAGATTTAGTGTTTCTGTTTTAATGGTTAGGTTTTTTATCCATTTAGACTTTAGTTTTGTGCATGGTGATGGGCATGGATCTAGTTTCAGTCTTCTGCATGTGGCGAGCCAATTTTTCCAACACCATTTATTAAAGAGGCTATCTTTCTTCCAGTGGACATGTTTAGCCTCTTTGTCAAATATCAGGTGGCTGAGTGTCTTTGTACTTATACTTCCATCTTCTAATCTGTTCCATTGATGCTCAGGTCTATTTCTTTGCCAGTACCATGCTGATTTTATCACTGTGGCTTTGTAGCACAGTTTCAAGTCAGGAATTGAGATACCTCCTGCCTTGCTTTTATTGCCCAGAATTGCCTTTCTATTCTAGGTTTCCTCTGGTTCCAAATGAATTTTAGGAGTGTTTTCTCTAGATCTCTGAGGTATGTTGATGGTATTTTGATTGGGATTGCATTAAATCTGTGTAACAATATGGGGAGTATGGTCATTTTCACGATGTTGGTTCTTCCTAGACAAGAGCATGGAACACGTTTCCATTTTCTAATATCCTCTTCAATCTCCTTTTTTAATGCAGTATAATTTTCAGCATATAAGTCTTTTACATTCTTAGTTAGGTTGATTCCTAAGTATTTCATTTTTTAAGATGTTATTGTGAAGGGTGATACTTCCATTATTTCTCTCTCAGTGAGTTTCTTATTTGTGTATAGGAAGGCTATTGATTTTTGATTGTTGACTTTGTATCCAGCTACACTGCTGAATTTGTTTACTACCTCTAGTAGTCTCTTAAGAGAGTTTTTTGGGTCTTCTACATGAAGTATCATGTCATCTGAAAATAGTGATAATTTAACTTCTTCCTGTCCTATCTTTATTCCTTCTATTTCTCTCTCTTGTCTGATTGCCCTGGCTAGTGTTTTCAGAACTATATTGAAAAGGAGCGGTGATAGGAGACATCCTTGTCTTATTCCTGATTTTAAAGTGAAAGCTTTCAGTTTTTGTCCATTTAGTATAATGTTGGCTGTTGGTTTGTCATAGATGGCCTTTTTAAAGTTGAGGTAAACACCGTGTATTCTGAGTGAAGTGTTTTTATCATGAACATGTGTTGGACTTTATCAAAAGCTTTTTCTGCATCTATTGAGATGACCATGTGGCTTTTGTTTTTGTCTCTGTTGATGTGGTCTGTTCCATTTAATAAATCAATGATTTGCATATGTTAAACCATCCCTACATTCCTGGAATGAATCCCACTTGGTCATGATGTACAATCTTCTTGATGATTTGCTGCATTCTGTTTGCCAGTATTTTATTGAGAATCTTTGTGTCAGTGAGATTGGCCTATAGTTCTCCTTTTTTGTTGGGTCTTTCTCAAGTTTTGGTATGAGAGTAATACTTGACTCCAGGAATAATTTGGGAGGATTGCTTTTTTTTCAATTTCTTTGAAGAATTTAAGGAATATTGGTATCAAATCTTCTCTAAATTTCTTATAGAATTCAGCTGTGAATCCATCAGGACCTGGGCTTTTCTTTGTTGGCAAGTTTTTTTTTATTACATTTTCAATTTCAATAGTTGATATTGGGTTATTCAAAATTGCTATATCTTCTTGTAGTTCACATGTTTGTAGAAATCTGTCCATTTACTCTGTGTTTTCCTCTCTATATGAGTAGAGATTTTCAAAGTAGGTATTTATGATCTTTTGAATTTCCATGGGATCTGTAGTAATTTCCCCCTTTTCTGTCCTTATTGTATGAATTTGGGTTTTTTCTTTTTTTCTTTATAAGATTAGCTAGACGTTTGTCAGTTTTGTTTATTCTCTCAAAAAACCAGCTCTTTGATTCATTAATTCTTTGTGTTGTTTTTGTAGTTTCAAATACATTGATTTCTGCTCTAATTTTACTGTTTCCTCTCTTCTATGAGCTTTGGGTTTAACTTGCTCTTCTTTTTCTAGAAGCTTGAGATGAAGCATTAGGTTGTTTATTTGTGCTCATTTTGTTTTTCTGATATGACAATTTATTGCTATATATATTTCTCTCTTAAGACCACTTTCATTGCATCGTACAGATTACAGTATGTTGTTTCCTCATTTTCATTGAATTGTAGGTATTGCTTTATTTCTTCTTTAATTTCATCTATAGCCCACTGGTTGTTCAAAAGGTTGTTGTTTAATTTCCATGTATTTATGCAGGTTTTGCATTTTTTTGCCATTAATTTCCAATTTCAGTGTGCTATGATCAGATATTATGGCGGGATAATTTCAGTACCTTTGCATTTACTTAAGAATGTTTTATGAGATAATATATGGTCTGTTTTGGAGAATGTCCCATGTACAGTTGAGAAGAATGTTTATTCTGATGTGGTTGAGTGGAACATTCTGTAAACATCTACTATGTCTAATTGCTCACAGGCATGATTCAGTTCTACTATTTCTTTGCTGATTTTTTTTTGTCTAGTCGATGTATCTCTTTGTGACAGTGGGCTGTTAAGGTCTCCTTTAATAATTGTGTTCTTGTGTATTTGGTTTTTCATGTCCTTTATTATCTGTCTTATATAGTTGGGTGCACCTGTGTTTGGTTCATATATATTTATAATTGTTAGTTTTTCCTCTTGAATTTTTCCACTTACAAATATGTAGTGACCTTCTTTGTCTCTTTTAATCATTTTAGGTTTGAAGTTCACATTGTCTGCAAATACAATAGTTACCCCTGCTTTTTTCTGGGTTTCTGCTTTTCCACTTTATTTAGTTGCTTTAGTTTCTTTCTGTTGTTCTGGGATTGTGGTCATTTTTATCTCTGTCTAGTATGTCTTTCAATATTCTTTCTAGGGTTGGTTTGGTGGACATGAATGTTTTCAGTTGTTCTTTGTCATGGAAGTATCTTGTTTCTCCATTAAAAATGAATGACAGTTTTGCTGGGTACATCAGTCTGGGTTGAAAGTTGTTTTCTGGGCTGGGGATTTAGCTCAGTGGCATAAGTGCCTGCCTGGCAAGCATGAGGTCATGAGTTCAATCCCTGGTACCTAAAAAAAAAAAAAGAAAAGAAAGTTGTTTTCTTTCAGGGCTTGAAATATCTCACTCTACGCATGTCTTGACTTGAGGGTTTGTGTTGAAAAGTCAGCTGTGATTCTAATGGGCTTTCCTTGATAGGTGAGTTGAGTCTTTTCCCTACAGCTTTTACAATTCTGTTTTTATGCTGTATGTGTGAGATCTTAATTATTCTGTGTCTGGGTGTAGATTTATGTTGGTTGTGACTGTTTGGTGTTCCAGATGCCTCACTTATCTGCATATCAGATTTTTCCCCCCATGTTTAGGAAATTTTCTCCTATTATTTCTGTGAATATTTTAGTTATGTCATTTGCATTGATTCCAGCATCTTCACTAATGCCTATTAATCTTATATTGTTGCTCTTGGCATCATCTCAAAACTTCTGGATTGTCATTTCATGCTACTTTCCTATTTTTAAAAGTTCTATCCTCTCATGATCACTAATTGTAATCTTGTCCTCAAGGTCAGCTTCATTTAAACAGGTTTTCATGCTTTGAATAGAATTTTTTGTTTCTTGGATATCTCTTTCAATTTGCTTCATGAATTCTGCTTGTTTTCTATATTGTGTGTTTAAAGTTTCAATCAGTTTCCCATGCTCCTGTACTTTTTCCAATATTTCTTCTTTAGCTGCATTCAGCAACTCCTTTACTAAGGTTGTTATTTCTATCTTTACTTGGGAAAGTATTTCTAATTTGATTTCCTCTATGGCCTCATGGAGTTGTTTTTTATTTCATTTGCTATCTTTTCAGACATTTCCAGTATGTTACTTTTGGAGCCCTCTATTTCAATGTCTCCTGTATTTGATCCTGGTGGACTAGATGTTTGAGATTGCATTTTGCTTTTTTGTTTTGCCATTTTCCCCTTTTGAGTTAGTGTTTGGTCCTTCAGACCTGCTAGTGTCAACTGTTGGTAGTGTGTATCTTGGGGTCCTAATGTAAGATTGATGTTTGTCCAATTGCTGGGTCCCACAATGAATAGGTGGGTCTGTTCTTCCTGCAGGGCCTGTTGGGTGAGTCTTATATTCTTCCTGGGCTGACAAGCCTAGTAGTATTGATGTAGGTGAACTTTTAGTTCCTGCTGTTACTTTACATTCAGGTTCTTCCAGGTTATCAAATCTCCCTGTCTATAGTGCTGGTGTCAGCTGAGGCCCTACTGTGTCCTTATTGTGTGCCTGTGTGTCTCATAAGCCCTTTTGATTTTCTTCAAGTTGGGGGAGTCCTTCTCAGCACACTCCTCACTCTGCCTGATGTTTTCCGTGTGTAGGAAGGGGTCACACTCACTCTTGTCAGATTCACCAAGGTCTTACAGTTAGTTGGAGGGAGCTTTACTACTGGCCCTATTTACCCACCGTACACCTCTATTTTAGGGACATACTCACCACACTGACTGGAGCCAGATTTGAGATCTTCTGTTTCAGTGAGACAGTCACTTAATCTCCCTTCAAGCTAGCACAGTTAATCTGCTGCAGTTCAAGGTTCACCTGGAAGCACAGTTCCAAGTTTGCCCCATGTGCTTGAATTCTACCAGTGCTCGCTTGGTCAGGGCCCAGGGGTGGATTCCAGGCCCTGCTCGCTGCTTGGAGTTCACTGGGCATCTGGGAAATTCTTTTGAAGATAACAAGGGGCATAATGGTAGCCATTGTAGATGTCCTTGTATTTTGTTTTTAAGTCATGTAGCATGTTCACTCTTTTGTTTTGATTGACTCGCTTCTGTTTTGTTTCACTTGGTTTTATTATCCACAAAATAAAAAAGAGATTAATATCCAAAATAAATAACAGCATTTCAAAAAAAAAAAAAAAAGCTGGGATTAGAGGTCCCATTTGACCCAGCTATCCCACTTTTGTTCATTTTCCGTAAGAATTGAAAATATCATATCACAGCAATATATGTTCAACCATGTTTATAGCAGCAAAATTTGTAAAAGCCAAATCTTGGAAACAACCTAAATGCTCATCCAGTGAGGCATGAATAAAAGAGATATGGCTCTTTGGGATCCGAAACTCTCGGACCCGTAGAGTGGCCTGGGCTGTTTGGATCAAAAGTCTGCGCAGACCTGCATCTCGGCGCGACTCTTTGGGACTAGTAAGCATGCCCTTCATCTGCAGGGAACTGCCTGGAGATC
>PVJX010013276.1:0-47830 GCA_004027295.1 Dolichotis patagonum
CTCCTGCTTCCCCGGACCTGGCCAGCCCCTTCCTCCTGTGCCCACTCTCCTGCTTCCCCAGATCTGGCCAGCCCCTTCCTCCTGTGTCCACCCTCCTGCTTCCCCGGACCTGGCCAGCCCCTTCCTCCCGTGCCCGCCCGCCTATTCCCGGGACCTGACCAGTCCCTTCCTCTTGGCACTGGTGTCCTCACTGCCTTCTGGCCCTTTCCTGCTGTAAGGTCGGGGGAGGTCCCCACACAATGGTTTCAGAGATCGTTCTTGGTCTGGCCCCACACTGCTGAACCCCCCCTTCCACTGTGCCTGCTGCCTCCCCACTTCCCCAGCTCTGTGCCTGTGACACTCCTGGGGTTGCTGCTCTTGGATTTTCCTCTGACCCCTCTGTATCTGGGCATCCAGCCTGGACACCACCCATGTGCTCCCCTCCATCTTCTCCCTGATGGTGGTGGCCTGGTGACCCTTTATGTTTGACATTTGTGTGGTTCTGCGTAGGAATGCCCTGGATGCGATGTGTTTAGAGTAAAACCCAAGTGGGCTATCTGATCCTGATGCCCTAGCAACCCTGTGGCTCCTGTCGGACCTCAGTGGGGCCCTCGGGGTATCCTGGGGCATGAGGACTGTCCCAGGGAGCTGTCCATGTGCTCCTTTCAGAGAGTTGTCTGGAGCTGGAAAATCTCGGCCCCACGGACGTGAAGTGGCACCTGTCATCCTTTGCCCCGCCATACGTCAAGGTCAGTCCTGCCAGCCTTGCATGTCCACTGCACCCTTGGGCTTGCAGGGAAAGCCAGAATAGACATGTCTCCCTGTGGATTGACTGGGGCTGTCTTCACGGGGGGGGTTCTGAGAGTCAGGCAGAAGGATTTGTGTGGAAATCACACTTGCTCTGTTTAATTGTGCCTTCTCCTCCTCCTGATTTTTATCTGAAATAGCTTTTTGAAAGGGGAGAGGGGCTTTGTTACTTAGCACTGGGTGTGCACACGCGTGGTTCTTCTCTGAGCTCTGAGAGCACTCAGGCAGGAGGGAGTAGGGCCCTGCACTCCATGGCTGCCTTCTCTGGCATGTATTCTGTGTGGCCATTTAGTCATAACCTTGAGCCACAATACTGACAAAATGCACACAAAAGACAGTTTTGGGACTGATTAGAGAAAAAACCCAGCCCTGCCTCACAGCTTGTGAAGTCACATCCCCGGTCCGGGGGCTACGAGGACAGGACAGTCCTCTGACATTGTGAGCATGGCGATGCTTGCTGTGGCCAGGGAGGCTGCCACACAGCCTCCATGTGGAGAGGTGATGGCTGCGCAGGGTGCCTAGCACCCAGGAAGGGGTAGTGTCCCTGGGACAGGTGTGATGGCCTTGACCTTTGTTTGATTGTGTGAATGACTACCTTGCAGGGAGTCGATGAAAGTGGAGATGTGTTTCGAGCTACCTACACAGCATTCAGGTGTGCTCCCATTTCTGGTATGCTGGGAAGCCATGGAACTCAAAAGGTGAGCTCTGGCCCGTCACCACGTGGGAGGAACGTGGTGCACCTGGGTGGGGAGCCCGTGGACCCATCCTTTGCAGGCTGTCCCTGTCTCGAAGCCAGTCGGCCTGCGGAGGAGCAGCCCTCTAGGTGTGCATGGCACTGCACTGCACAGTGATGGGAGAGAAGCTCTTGTTCTGAGGAACTCATCCATGTATAGCTACAGCTGCCAGAGCAACAGCATACTTTGCTGGGCTAGATGACAGTTTCTGCTACCAGCCACAGCCAGAAATCCTAGCAGTGCCCCAAACAGCCTGACTCCATGGCAGGAACACCAGAGTGACTTCATAGGCAATGGAGCCTCTAGCTGCTGCAGACCACTGAAGTCCTGCTTCATTGTGGACCTCCTAGTGGCCCCTGGCATCTACTTGACCTCATTAACTTACATTTTGTTCTGCTTGCAGGTAGTTGTAGAAACTATCCCACTTATGTGATACCGGCCCATTTACATAGACTTTCAGACTCCGATGAGTCCTAGAGTAGAACTGTGAACTCATAATTGATCACCAGGAGTCCTTGAGCAGCCTTGGTAGTGGCCACGAACTCTACTTCCCTGGTCTGTACCAGACCAGCCAAGTTCCTCACTCCTTTGGAGAGAGACAGTTGTATAAGTATCACTTACTTCATTTCCCAGACCCCACCAGAAGCAGAGCAGAACAGGGAACAGACGCATGACTCTGCTTTGGGGAGGGTTGCAGTGAGAGCGCAGCAGGACAGGCAGCAGGGGGCGGGGGTGGGGAGGATCCTCACAACAGCACTGCTCCCTGAGTGGGGTGCAGATTCAGTATAATCCCACTCAGAACCCCAGATAGGCTTTTAAAAAGAATTTGTTTTTATTTTGCTTTTGAAGTTGAGAGCCTAGTGATATGAATATGCAAGGAACAAAACAAAAAAACCTGGAAAAAAAATTGAAAGACTTACATCACAGGGTGATAGTTGAGGCCAGAGGACTGCAAGTCTGAGGCTAACCTGGGCAACCTCTTAGGGAGGCCCCAATTCAAAATAAAAGGGCTGGGGCGTAGGTCAGTGGCAGAGCACCCCTGGGTCTCAATCCCCAGTACTGGGGCAAAACACACAAGGTTACTATTGATGTAGAGGAGATACACAGAGTTCTATACATATGTGGGAGAACGTTGAAAAGCCAGAATAAACCCCACACCTCACTAGAGGTGGCTCACTAGATAGTCTTGAAAAGGATGCTAAGATAATTCAATGGAGAAAATGTTTTTCGGCAAATAATGTCAGGACAACTGGATATCCAGAGGTAAAGGAATTGGATTGAATCCTTAGCTAGCACAATATAAAAAAATTAACTCAAAATGAACCCTAAATGTAAGGGCAAAAAACATAAAACTTCTAGAAAAATAGGTTGTGCTTTGGTTTCTTAAATGTGACACCAATACAATAAAGCACAAGCTATAAAAGAAAATGTAGCATCATCAAAGTAAAACAGACTACCCACAGGGTGGGACAAGTATTCGCAAATGGTATATTTGAGAAATGACTTGCTTCTAGAATACACAATAAGCTTTTTGGTAGTAAACTTTTACAACTCAGTAAACAAATGATACAGGGTTTTTGAGACAAGTCTTGCTCTAATTCAGACTTGCCTTCAACTCACTGTGTACCAGACTGACCTCGAACTCATGACAATCCTTCTGCCTCAGCCTCCTAAATCTGAGATTATAGGCATGCATTACTGTGTCTGCCTGATACAGTTTTTAATGTGAGCAACTTGGCACGATAATGCATACCTGTAATCTTAGCTACTTAAGAAGAGGAGGCAAGAAGATGCCAAGTTCGAGGCAGCCTGGGCATCTTAGACCCTGTTTCAAACTTTAAATTAAAGGGGGTTAGGGAAGGCTGGGAATGTAGCTCAGTGGTAGAGTACATGTCTGACATGCCCTGGGTTCCATCCCCAATAATGTTTGCCACAAAAGCAAAGGTTTAAGTAAACATTTCTCCAAAGAAGATAATGCAAGTAGCCAGTGAACTTAAGAGAAGATTATGGGAAGTACTAAGCATTAGAAAAGTGCAGTCAAATCCAGCACTGGGCTATTGTTTTGAGCTGGCTATGATTAAAAAGAACAGAAAGTCAGTGTCATTGAAGATATGGATGATGTGGAGCCCTGTGTATTGTGGGCTGTGATCAGCAGCCTGCAGCTCCTCAGAAGCTAAAGGTGGAATTGCTGCTTGACCCAGCAACTCTACATCTGCATATACACTTTAAAAAAGTTGAAACAAGCGTTCTAACAAAAACTCAGGCACCAGTGCTCTTTGCAGCATTTTCACAGTGGCCAGGAAAGGGAAATGTGCACATGGAAACATTGAAAACACCATGCAGTGTGGAGGAAGCCAGGCATGGAAGACCACACACCATGGCCCCGTTGGTGTGCGATACACAGGACGGGCATGTGTGCGGGGGGCTGGGCTGAGGTGAGGGGCAGGCCGCTCCTGGCACTGAGCCCATGGGCCAGTAGTACCTTGGGTTGTGTTGTGGCTGCACAGCTTTGTGAACGGGCAAAGGCCCATGGGTTATGCGTGCAGAATGGCAAGTTGAGGAGATCCGAGTTCCCTGGGGCAGCTGGTCCAGTGCAGCTGCAGAAGGACCCAGGAGAGGTGCCAGGCAGGGTTCCCCAGCTGTGTAGGACCTGAGGCACACGCCTGGGTGCTAGGTGGTAGAGGACAGGCATTGAGGGGAGCCCAGGCTACAGGGAAGACGGACAGGGCAGGTGAGCAGCCTAGAACTGGGCATGTGAGGCAGTCCTGATCCTTCTGCTCCTGGCTCTTGAGCTCACTGTGGTTATTGTGTCTAGATCCTGCATGAGCAGAAATGAGGCCTCACATGTGCCTGTCCACCCTTGGGGACTTGACTGTTGTCACCAAGTGGTACATGTGGGCATGTGCGAGCCTGCGCTGTGTGGTCAGGACTACTGGCTTATTGTTATGTTTCCAGGGGAGTCCCACTGGTGCTTGCCTGGCGGGGACAGAGAGGACTGTTTCTGGCCAGGCCCTCCTCACAGGGCCTGGCACCTCTACTACTTGGCGAGCATATTTTCTCCAGAGCACTTGTATGTTTTCAGTGTGTTCTTAAACAGTAGTTAGTACTAGGCACCCCAGAAATTGCTCAGGTTCTTCTCTCACCTAGTGGAACAACTTACGTGCAGAAGCCTTTGTTCCTTTGGGTTCTGCAGGCAGACTCTGAGCTGGGAGGCCAGCACTCTGTGTCCTGTCAAAGTCTGGTGTGAAGTCTCTTCTGGCTGTGTCTGCAGGTCTCCATCACATTCCTGCCGAGAGATCGGGGGGATTATGCCCAGTTTTGGGATGTTGAGTGCCATCCTGTTAAGGAGCCTCACTTGAGATACACATTGAGATTCCAGCTTTCTGGACAAGTGAGTATGATGTTGGATGTAAGCAAACTGCTGTGCACATTAAAACCCTAACCAACTCTGATAGGAAAGATGTCTAAATATGTGGAATGTTCTGACACCATTTCAGTTTCACTGATTCTGTGGCCCCATAATCTTCGTTTTCCTATCTGTGTTCACCGGCATGTTTGAGCTGCACGACGCATGCACCTGTGTGTGGTGTGAAACACGTGTGCACGTGTGTGTCCGAAACTAGGGAGTGTGAGTAGCACTTGCAGTTCAGGGGATTTAAAAATCATATTTTTTAAAAAAGAATAATTGCAGTAGAAAAATGTCCCATGTCCTAGAGTGCCCACCCTGCCCCTTTGTCTCCACAGAGCTCCAGGGTGGGGCATGAGGTCCCCCACGCCCACACCGACAGCCTGGTGGCCGCCACACCTCGAAGACTTGCCACCCCGGAGCCCTCTGCGCCCCTGCCTGGGTATGCTGTGTGTCAGGGAGGTGGTCTGGCCACACCTGGGTGTTCTCTGGTCAGGACAGGTGTTCCTGTCCCCCATGACATGTGTTTGTGGGCCTTGCTCTCCAGATGTGCTCTGTTTTGATTTCTGTCCTCAGAACTGAGTTTTGCTTGAACTTCTATGTGTTTATGTGCTGTTTGCCTTCTTTCGTAAATTTTCCAGAGTTCTTTTATTTTCTGGGGTATCTATCATTTGTTCCTTTTTATTATTTCATCATATGAACATTTTCTCTTGACATATAAGTGTTGTAGAATTTTGGAGTGTTAGAAGTTAAGGTGCTATGAATGTTACTGCATGTCCATTTCTGTGAGTGTTTTTATTCATTTGAGGTAGAAATGCCTATTTTTCCCCAAATTTGGTGGGTCACTTGATAAATGTGTTGTTGCCAAACAGTCTCCCATCCAAGTACTAATCAGGCCCACTCTGCTTAGCTTCCAAGACCAGACGAGATCGGGTACATTCAGAGTGGCATAGCCGTAGACTGTTGCCAGATAGTTTGCCCAAGGAGTGGTGCTATTTGACAAAGCCAAGTAACGTATGAAAATAGATTCTTAAAGTCTTTAAAACATAAATTTAGTTTCCTATCTTTAATGCTGATATTTAAGTGTTCTACTTGGTGGAAATGTTTCTCAAGATCCTAATTAATAGTTGGGTATAACTTAATTCAGGAAGAAGATGCTTAGGAGAAGAGCATATGTTAGTACCTGCTGACTTTGGTATAAATTTGGTCATTTATTTTCTAATAAGTGCAGCATGCATTTTGGAGTTAGAACCCTTTAAAGAACACGTGTTCTTGGTCAGTCACCCCATACTGTCACTCATCATGGTCTCATTGCTGAGCTCAGCCTGGGCTCTATGGTGGGCACTGGAGACAGCAGGCCAGGGGCACTCCTGGGAAGCACTGGAGGGGAAGAAACAGGAACCTCGAGTGGGATGGCTGAGTCTTCAGCATCCAGGAAGGGACCCTGCATGGAGGAGCTGTGCAGAGCGTAGGGGCCGCTGCAGCTGGAGGAAGGAGGCAAGCACAGAGTGGGAAGGAGCCAGGCTGTGATCCCAGGTCCTTGAGGAGAGCCTTGTTGGGAGCATAAGGGTAGACAGGCTGGGGTCTGCAGGCCTCAGCTGTCTGGCCCTGGGACATGGTGGGGCGTGGGGTACCAGTGGCCCAAAACAGGTGCAGAGTCAGGTTTGAGATGGATCACAGCAGTGGTTTTATGTCTGAGGAGAGTCCCAGGTAGCAGTGCCGGCGCTGAGACAGCCCTGTAGCCCCTGGCTCAGGCTGAGTTGGAGTGCACGTTAGGCACTGGAAGCCCCCTGAAGGGCCCCTGACACACTGCATATAGGTCCCATGGATGGTCAGAGGGCAGAGGGAGCCCAAAAGGCTGGAGCTGCCCTAAGTGGCCAGGGTGTGACTCTGGGCCAGGCTGCCTGGAGGCTCCCAGGACAGTGTACGCCCGTGTGTCCAGGCGACAGCCCCACAGTGGAGGGCGACCCCGGTGACATGGCTCAGAAATGGAGGCAGCACTCTGTGAGGCGAGAGCCATTGCCAGGTGGTGCCACGGCCCACAGCAGCAGTCTGTCTCTGTAGCTCTCCCATGGTGCCTTTCACACTGTCCCCACAGGCCGCCTGAGAGCCAGCGAGGCGTGTATGCCCCGAAGGACACCTACGCCTTCCTGCCCACCCGGGTTGGGGAGTCACGGGCCCTGAAGGTCAGCTTGCGGAACAACTCCTTCGTCACACACTTGGTGAGGAGTGGCTGCATTCACCTGTGCCACAAGCCTTTCCCCCACAGTGAGAAGTATCTCTCCTAATTAGATTATATTTAAGTTGTACTAACAAGTTAACTTTTAAAAATGCCCTAGTAATGTATTTGAAATTCATTAGAAGTTCATGATTCTTCATTTTAAAATCAAAAGGTTTGCCTTCATATTTTAATTTTCTTTTACTCTTTGCTGTGTTCTGTCTCACACAGGCATATTTCCAGGTGCCATGTACCGTAGTCAGAACTGGAATGAATTTGTGTTGAAACTCTCCTAAGTGTATTTTCATTGCCTGAGCCTTTGTTGTCTTACCTAATTTTGTGGCTGTGCCTAAGCCTGTAGAATGAGTTTTTAATCACAGTGGTGTGGGGCGTGTGTTGCGTGTACTGACTCCAAATCGGCATGACTTCATAGAGTGTTTCTCACTAATTGCAGCTGAGGTTTTTGCCACCCAGAGCGCCGTTCTACATCAAGCACTCCAGACACTCTCTGAGGTGAGTGCTTGGCTCAGGGAAGTCTGGGAGGCGAGGGCTGAGTGGGGCACAGTCTGTTTTCATGGAATGCACAGGTGTAGCCAGGTGCGAGAAGAGCCCGGCCCAGCTGTTTCATTATCTGGTGGCAATGGGGTTCAAGCTTGCCCTGTGTGCTGGACAGGCACTCGGTGGCTGTGTCTTCCAGGCTGGTTCCTGGGAATCCCTGCAGTGAGGGACCCAGATGTCCCAGCAGCTGCACGGTGCCCACGGGTCCTGGGCTGCTGTGCACCACTCCTCTCTTCCCTTCCCACTGCTCTTCGCAGGGCCCGGCATTACATCCACATCCCTGTGCACTTCCGCCCCATGGCCGCGGGCAGCTTCCAGGCGCTGCTGGTCATCCAGACAGACGAAGGCCGGAGTACTGCCATTAGGCTGAGTGGGGAGGCCCTGGAGAAAAACTGACAGAATACATTTTGTGTAAATGACATAAGTTGTATTTTGGAAACATAATTTTTCTACACTGCAGTTATGCCATTGTATATATCTTGTATCATAAACTGGCTGTGTATAACTGTAAATTTTTTGATTTTAGAAGCTAATCCCAAAGACCTGAGGTATCATATCATGTGTCCCCCCATAGTGCTGTATTAGCTTTCACAGTGGAGGAGAGAGTTCTACTTTTGCACTGTGATATTCTGAATAAATATGGCATTTATTTTAATGTGGTATATCTAGAAGTAAGTGTAGTGTCCACTGACCGTGTCTTCTCATGACATCTCATGGAGTGGGACCGCACCTCCCACGTCAGGGTCTGCTTGGGTGCTTGTCTCCAGGGGTCCCCTCTGTCCCTCCCAACTCCGATCCCCAGCCTGAGAGAATGTCAGTCCCTATGAAGGCGCTGCTGTCCTCTGGAGCAGGACTGCCGCACCGGGTCATTATGGAGGGGCCCCAGGGATGGTCGGGTGGAAGAGCCTGGGGCTCAGAGTCTGACTGCAGAGAAGCCAGCGATGGCGAGTTCGACAGGAATTGAACCCCTTCCTCCTCCTCCAGGCGTCATGGGTTGACCCAGGGCCACCTTTCCCGATGATGCCTCTGTTGTGGGTTCTATGCATTGGTCACGAGGTGACTTTACACCCAGCTGTTCTGCTGTCCTGCACGCAGCCTCACGGTTTAAAGCACTGATGGATTTTTCCTAGTGCTCACCATGGTCTTCGTGTTTGACGTTTTTCTGTGTACCTGTGGCTTTACTTTTTAGGTAAATACCCAGGAGGTTGAAAGAGGAAGTGTTGCCACGGAAAAAACACTTCAAAAATAACTTCTTTCATAGATCAGGTGATTGACTGATTTTTGAGACAGGGCCTCATTAGTTGTCCAGGCTGGTGGAGTCCATTCTTTGAGGAGTCCTCCTGCTCCAATCTCCTGGGCGGCCAGGAAGTACAGCCTTCTCTGGGCCATTGTTTTATGAGCAGTTGGCAGAGCAGAGGTCCCTGAGCTGGGCCCTTGGCTACTGCTGCTCCAGGCTGTGCTGTGACCAGCTCAGAATGCACTCGGTCTCGCCTCTCCAAGGCAAGGTAGCTGAGCCCTCTTCTGCCACACAGCATGCAGGTTGGTGCTCTCCCCAGCCACTGTCCTGCAGCCACACTCGGTGTCAGTGATGTCCCCGCCTGCAGACTGCATGGTGCCTTCCCCTTGGCAGCCAGCCAGGACCCAAACCCCAGCCTGGAGGGGCCTCTTCTGCCCAGCCCAGAAGACCAGGTACCCCTGCACTGCCCCTGCCCATCCACGCTGTGCACCTGAGCCAAGCCCCTCCTCGAGTGCTGGGCGTCCTGGGTGTGAGGTCTCCTGTGGCCCTTGGTTCTGTCCACTGTGTGCACAGGGGTGGGACAGGGCCCGAAGCCGCGGCTCAGACAGGTCGTGTAGACAGCACCAGGGCCAGACGTGGCTCAGGGTTCAGCAGTTCTGCAGGAGCCCACAGTGAGGCTTGAGCCAGACTCATCCCTGAGTGCTTGTGACTTGTGTGCCTAGCTGCAGAGAACAGAACCTGCCCTGACGGAAGTGTGACATGGTCATGACCCACGTTCAGAACCTCGATTCTCTTTGGTTGTAAAGCAGCCCCAATGCAAACTGCTGGCTGTGGTGACTGTTCGAGCTCAGGAGAGCGAGGCTGAGGCTGGGGCCAGGGACAGGGCTGGGACTGTGCAGAGCTCGAGGTCCCTGTGAACCTGGGGTGCAGTGTCCACCTCTGATTACTTAGATGTTCCTAGATTTTGATATTTAACATAGTAGAATATTTAATTTTGTAGAAGTCTGATGGAAGTCAAGACTCCTCAGCCTCTTCCTGAGAGGCTCACGTGTCTTGCAGACGAGTTTGTCAGTCCTGCAGGTGCAGCCCTTGGCTGAAATGCCACCTGTGACACTCTTTCCTATCCACCCATTGGTGTCACTGTGCCTCACGCATGGGATGCCTTGTCCCACGCCCCTGCCAAAACCTAGAAACCCCAGGACACTGCTGGAGACTGCTGATGTCACCACTTCTGCTGTCACTCTTGACAGGCCAGGGTGAAACACTGTTCAGTTTATTTTTGTAAGTATGTTTTCCTCAGAGGGTGAGGTAACTCTTGCTGTCTCTACTGTTTCCTGGGTTCCCTTGTTGTAGAGGGAGAATGAGCAGATAACTTGGGTGTGTTCAGAGTGAGGCGTTCAGGTGAGATTCCTGTTAGGAAAGAGTGTGGCGGGCGTGTCAAGCCATGTCCCCTTACCTTGCACTCGTGACCCTCGGGGTCCCCACCCTTCCATAGTAGACAGCTCAGCCCGATGAGAACCTCACTAGTGAGAGGTGCTGTGTGTCGCCAACATTCTCCTGAGCTGGCTTTTTTGGCGGAGAGGGGCTCATTAAGCTGCTAAACTGTCCAGGCTGGGCAGTGTCAGCCTCCCAGAGTATTATATTACTGGCCTGGGCTACCACCCCTGACTCCATTGGTGGCAATAATGAAGTGGCTGCCTTCCTAGGAGACCTGTGGGGCAGAGAGGTGAGATGGTCTCTGGCCAGCCACTGGCCACCCTCACTCAGAAACAGTAAAGTTTGTTACTTTAAGCCATAAACTTCATGGAAATTTATTTGCTGGAATAAATAACAGTAGGTATTTAAAAATACATTGCAAAGTTAGAAAACTCAAATTCACCCACATTGGTAAATAATTACACAAAAGAGGCAGTCCAGCAACCACCGACCTGTATATGATAATTCTCTTTTAGAACTGGGCGTGGCACTGCACGCCTGGAATCCTAGCACTCTGGAGTTTGAGGCAGCAAAATCACAGGTTCAAGCTCCACCTGGGAAAGTACCAATTAGCAAGATCCTGTCTCTTAAATGAAAACATAATAAAAAGCTGGGCATGGTGACACACATCTATAATCCCAGCACTCAGGAGGCTGAGGTAGGCGGATCATTTCGAGTTTGAGACCACTCTGGGCTGGCTGCAAAGTGAGCCTAAGGCCAGCCTGAACTGCACCGTGAGACCCTGTCTCAAAAAGACAAAACAAAACAACAACAACAAAAAAAAACAATAAAAGAGCTGGAGACCTAGCTGAGTGCAAATGTCCTGGGTTCAATCCTGGTACCACGGAAAAACAAGTAAAACCCTTGAGTGGGCATTTGTAGCCCGGGCAGCCTGGCCCCACCTGATCATGGGTGCCTTGTGGCCCCAGGGAGAGCGGCCCTGGGTGCTACTCGGGAACCTGCACCCCAGGCCTAGAGTTCCACTCTTAAATACGGGCTTGCTGAGAAATCCGGGGGCGGGGGGCTGCCTCTTTCCCACGGAAGCAGCACAACCACTGTGTGCTGAGCTGCCCGATAGGCACAGTCTTTCCGGGTCCCTCCATTTTGTCCCCTGCCTGAGCAGGTCCCAGGTTGAGGTAACCGTGGCCCTCAGGACCGGACATGGATACAACCAACCCTGTGCCTGATGGTGGGGCTCCATCCTGCGGAGGGAGGTCCTTCTGCTGGTGAACTCAGCCACCAAGAATGGCAGGCCAGGCCTGCAGTGGAAGGGGAGACGGAGCCTCCGAGACTGGCTACTCCCAGAGGGCCAGGGAGTGACGGTCAGGCTGCTGTTCTTGCCCCTCCGGCAGTCCCATCCTTTAGCCTCACAACCCTCTTCTGCACTGAGCCCCATGGGAGTGCCAACTAGGGGCGCAGCGTGGAAGGAGGGTGTGGCTTGGTGACTGCGCCTGCTTCGTGGGTAGCTTATAGAATAATGCAGAATGTTTTCCCAGTTCACAAACTGTGGAGGGCAGGTAGCAAAAGGGGCATCTGGGCTGAGCACTCAGCTTCTGACCACAGCTCTGCCTGCTAGGCCAACTCTCAGAAATGCACGGTGAAGCCCAGCACCTCCCACGCAGGGAGGTGCCTGCAGTGCGGGCGGGTACCCCTGGTTAGGAGAGGTGGCTTGAGGGAGGCAGAGTGACACAGGATGGCAGGTGGGCAACAGCATCAGGTAGGTGAGACAGAGTGCTGGGGGTGACCTGAGGAGGTCAGGTTGCTTCTGTCCTGGACTCCGAGGCCCAAGGCCATGATCACTCTGGCCCCGTTGCCCTGTGATGATGCAGTCCACCACAGTGAGCACAGGGTGGAGGAGGACTGCTCACCTCATGTGGCAAGAGGAGAGGAAGGGCAGGGGTCCCAGTGTCCCCTAACACCCATGCCCCAGTGACCTCACTTCCTCCAAGCCCCTCCTACCGGAAGCTCTACCCCCTCCCCAGTGTACCACAGGCCAGGGACCACACCTTGACATGGGCCTTGGGGACATCTGAGATCCAAACCATAGGCGTCCTGGCAAGGCTGTTGGTCAGGCCCAGATGGCTGCCCGTCTTTCAGTCTTGGGCCAAGAGCTGTTCAGGTGGGTCATGTGTCCATGCTGTGGACCTTCACTCATTTCCACCACCTGGAGCATGGCTCACCCAGCATGGCGTGGTGCCCCCTGTAGCTCCCCGGAGCTTTGGAGTGAAGAGCCTTCTTCAGCCAAGGGGCTGTGTTAGTGCTACCCAAGAGACTAGGCCCTGACCCAGCTGCTCCAGGCAGCCCTGAGGGAGGCTGTGCTCACTGAAGCTTGAGTTCCAAAGCGTTGGGTGTAACTGTGGTAAACAATGCCTTGCTATTGGTCTATCTGGGTTTCCTTCTTGCAGTATGGAGGATTGAACCCTGGGCCTCACACATTCTCGGCTCTGCCGCCCAGCTCCCTCCCTGGCCCTTCCTCTACTATGTTTGGAGATGGGGCCTGTCCAAGCTGGGCTAGAGCTCATGATCCTCCTACCTCAGCCTTCCGAGGAGCTGGGACGACAGACATGGCCCCGGTGCCTGGCTCAATAATGTTTTAAAAAAGAAAATACAACATCCTGGAGTGCAGGGCTGGCTGGAGGACAGTGAATCCCCACTCTGCACCCCTCCATCAGGCCCCCCAGACGGTGGGGCTGTCTGGAAGAGTAAGATTGATGGAAACCCCAAGACCTAGGACAACAGCCCAGTGCACACACACACACACCTTTGTGGGGTGAAGTAATTGATGAGACCAGTAATGTGCAAGAGTCTAAAGCAGCAGCAGGGAGCCAGCAGTTGGTCTCTGGAGAATTCCACCAACGGAAGACCAGTCACAGCCCCCACATCCAGAGGCCAAGATCAGCTCCACACCCAGCACATCTCTGGAATGGAACATGAACATTATCACAGAACTGTAAACACCAGAAGAAGGTAGTTTCTTGGGATAGCTATAAAGAACCAACTACATCTGGAGGACATCCCCGAGGAAGAGACATCTCCTTTCCTCCTATAGAGAGGCCTCCATGCTAGTGGTAGAGCTATATATCATGGGAGGTTGGCAGGCATCAACATAGAAGACAAAAAAAAGAGAAAGTGGAGAATGATGAGACACAGAAGCAGGGTACAACCCAGCCCCCAGCCCACCTAGGATACTCAATGCGATGGATAAAATTGGAAGTCAAGCACTGGAACTTTCTGAAATGATAAGTGAATAAACAAGTGGGAAAGGTTATAGAGAAAGTCTCTCAGGTACAAAAAGAAATGATGCTTAAAATCAAAGGTATTAGAGAAGACAAATAAAAGAACAGATGAGCTTAGAAAAAGATGGAAACAAAAAGTGCCCAACATAGGAGAGAAATGGAATCCAGAGATCCCAACTAAAACCTTCATTGAAAGTATGTGCAACAGACTGAACAAAAGAAAGGATAGTATTTCAGATCTTGAAGACAGGATTGCAACCAGTGATCATGAAAAGAAAAATGAAGCAAAAAAGAATAGCATAAGATTGATTGGAGTCAATGAGAAAGCTGGAGACAGCACAAATGCTGTAACAATCATAAATATACATATATATGTATATGTGTGTGTATATATATATATATATATATATATATATATACTTAATACAGGAGCACCCAACTATATAAGACAGGTTGGTAGACATGGAAAATCAAATGAGCAATAATACAATTGTAATGAGAGACCTCAATGCCCCATTGTCACAGAGGGACAGATCAACTAGACAGAAAATATAGAAATATCAGAGCTGAACCAAACCTGTGAACAAATGGTGTTAATAGGAAGAAACCATGCTCCGAGGCCATATGCCAACAGCCTGGAGAGATCTGGAAAGCCCAGTGCCAGCCTGGAAAATATGCCATGCCTTGAGGCCCAGCCACTATTCTGGAAGCATTGGTCAACCACTGCCCCATGCCTCTCCACCACTCCAGGAACCCTGGGTTGGAGGAAACCAGGTAAGTGCCTAGTCCAATCCACTGTACTGAGGGACCGCGAGCCAGTGCAGGAAGCACCTGGGATGCAGCAGTGGGCTGATTCAGAGGAACACAGGAAAATGTCAAGATGAAGGAGCAAAATACAATCTCAGACATCCCGCCCTCACAGAACAAGCCCAGAAGACACAGACATAGTAGAAATTAAGTGACACACCTGAAATTTTTGAAAAGATACCAACTGAAGTATAGAAGTGACTTAGTTCTTGTATTGTTTGGTTAATTTTACATGCCTATGTGTGATGGTCTGGACAGCTATTTTGAAGACAGTAAGAGGCATTATGGTAGCCATTGTTAATTTCATATTATCTTGTTTTGAAGGTCCTGCATTATTTTCATTGTTTCCTTTAGTTTTATTCTGCTTTGTTTGGTTTGATTTTATTATGTCTGGTGGTATGGGCAGCTATTTTGAAGATAACAAAAGGCGTTATGGTAGTCATTGTTGATTTCCTGTTATCTTGTTTTGAAGTCCTGTATCATTTCCATTGTTTGGTTTGGTTTGGTTTTATTTAAGTCTGATGGTATGGGCAACTATACCCATAACAAGGTATATTATGCTAACTATTGTTGATTTCCTGTTATCTTGTTTTGAAGTTCTATATTGATTTCATTGTTTTGCTCTGATTAGCGTTAGTCTGTTTTATTTTGTTTGGTTTTATTCTCTTTAAAATAAAAAAATAAAAAGAAGAAGAATATAGAAATGCAGTTGTTTGCAGAGAGATTTGGAAGTCAGCGCTTTTTCTGCTGACGGGAAGCCTGAGGTTGTGTCACCGACTTAGGAGCTCATGGCTGAGGAGCACCGCTATTGGGCAGGCAGGTGCTGCCTGTTGCTCTGTCCTTTCAGGGGGCTTGAAGGAACCCTGGGGGAGTCCTGGTCAATTTCCTGCCAGTTTAGGGCCTGGCCTCGCTGGGCCGCAGGAGCTGCCAGTCTCCCTGGTGCTGCGGCTCTGTGTGCTGAGTTCTGCAGCACAGAGCCCAGCTGGGCACTGGGGCTGAGTCACCTTCTGGTGCTCGGGGTGGGAACTGGGGCGCCCTGGCTGTACCTCGAGCGGCCCCTGGCTCTGCGCTGGTTGTTGTGCTGCCTTCCACATTAGCTTCTCATCTGCTCTCAATGTCAGTCTGAAGACCATCCACAAGGGCTGCATGTCTCAGTTGTTTAAATCTTTAGGCCATGAGGAAGCCTCTGCTTTCCTGGTGTCCAGGGGAGGATGAGTCCCTTCCAGAGCCTGAGTCCACACTGCCTGCGAAAGCCGATTTAAGATCAGGCAGAGATGGCCAAGAGGGGCAAGAGGAAGTGCCCAACGCTGTATGTGCAGTATGGGTTTTTTTCAGGAGGAGGGATTAAGCCTAGGGCCCTGAATGAACTAAGCCACATTCCTCACCCCTCCTTTTGCAATAGACCCTCACTAAGTGGCCCAGGCTGGGCTCATATTTGCAATCCTCCTGCCTCAGCCTCCCAAGGGCTGGGACTAAAGACATGCACCACATACCTGGGGTATAATCCTTTTGTAAGGGAACCACTGGTGTTGGGTGTCTGAAAGTGCTGGGAAATGTGGCCAGGCGTCTTTGGGACAGAGGGTCCTGGGTGGCTGTTGTCCATGGAGGTATTTCTGGGGCTGAGTCACCTTCTGGTGCCTGAGTGGGAGAAAAGACTAGAAGTCAGAGACTGTGACTAGCCTTGTGCCAGAGCTGGTGCCACATCCGAGTGTCCCTCCCTAGGGTGGGTCTGAGGGTGGCTGAGGCAGAGCTCTGCAGTTTGGGGTGGGATCGCAGGGCTCGGGGCACACATGGCTGCTTCACCCGCTGCAGGTGTGGTGTCCACACGGCCTGCCCTGCTGTGTGGCCTGGGCTACGGTGCCTGTGCTGCTCACCTGCGCTGGGAAGGAATGGCCGTTGCCCCCAGTTCACACCTTCTCCACCTTCCTGGGAGGCGTCTCACAAAAGGCGCCTGCCTGGTGGCTGCCCTGTCCCCAGCCAGAGCTGTCAGGAACATCAGTCACGCTGCTTTGAGGCTGCGTCACCTGCACAATTGGCAAGACTGGGTGACCACGGAGGGCCGTGGATGAGGGAAGTGTTGAGAAGGACTTCCCATGCCTGTGAAAAAAGTGACAGCTAATATTTTTAAGCAGGAACAAGAGAAGTGTGGTGAGAGATCTTTGTATGTCTTGGCAAAATGCGACCTGCTCACAGGACATATTCAGGCCTCATTTTGTGAATACCAGATCGCCCAGTACAGAGAAGCATTTCCTTGACCATTTGGAGATGCTCTCCCCAGACCTGCACTGTCAGAGTGTGTGGACCACATGGCCAAGGGGGGCCCCCCGGGGCCACCTGCACCCAGGAACGGCCTGGCTGGCTCTCCTGTGTGTGCGGGAGCCCTGAGGGCAGGGGCGGCCTAGGAGCCAAGCTGCAAACACGTGCAGCCGCTGCTGTGGGAAGGAGCAACAACCCTGTTTTATTAAACGGGGTGAAAACAGCTACCTGTGCCTTGAGACACGGAACTTCTCCCCAGCTCGTTGAGGCAAGACCTCTGTCGTCCCTGCTGCCAGGCTGGCCATGCGTGGGGTGGGCGTTGCGTCCCCACACAGAGGACACCAGGCCGGGCCCCTCCTGCCCAGAGCTGCTAATGTGGCAAAGGGGGAGACTCCAGGCTGAGCATGCCACAGACCATTTACCAAGACCGCCTTGTGGCTGGTGGTTTCTCTGAACATCCTAAATTGAGCCTTTGGGCATGCTGACAGCTGACGGGTCCCATTCTCTCCTTCCCAGTCCTTCTCAATGTCTTGGCTGCTTTCTTTCCTCTTCTATTACAGGCATCTGTGCAGCTCCTGCCAACGGGACTGTGTGAGTGTCAAAGCCACATGCAAACTCTGAGGGTAAGCAGGCTCACGAGTTTGGCAAGCTTTTATGCCCCAGTTCATAGACAAAAAGTTCCAGGGGCCCCATTGGTGCTTGTCAGTGCTGGGAGAGGAGGGGAGCTTACAGGCTGAAGGGTTCACTCCTGAGAGCATAAAGGGCCATTTGCTTCTGCTCTCAGGGCGGGAAGGCCCAGAGGCTGGCTGTGCCTGCCTGGGCCCTGTCCTGCCCCTCAGGATGGTCCGACTGTCCCGCCTGCTGACCTGTGACAGTCAGGGTCAAATCAGCACAGATGCAAGGTCTGTCCTTGTGCCCCTCTGCAGTGCATTCTGCAGCACCATAGGTGAGATCAAAGGGAAAACCAGACCTTACAGTGTCCATGCTGCCCCAGCCCCTCGGAGCTGAGTCCACTTATCCCCTGGGCCAGATGCAGAGCCAGCTAGACCACAGCCAGGCAGCCCACGGCAGCCCAGGCACCAGTGAGGGCATGGTGGAGGCATACCTGCTGCCCCTGGCACTCAGCTGCCCTCGTCTCAGGTGTGCGTTGCTCTTGCTGACTGCAGCTCAGTTGGGTAGGAGAGGGTGGGCCTGGTGTTTGGGACAGCACCCTGCTTCCCTGTGACCTCCGTCCTGTCTGGACTCCGTGAGGTGCACAGATGTCAATGCAGGTGGCCCATGGGGGGCCCTGAGTGTGTCACAGCTGAGTTATTTGGAGAATAGTGAGGTGGATCTATATCTTGACATAAAAATCTAAGTTAGATAACTGAATCAGAAGCCAGGCTGTTGCCAGGACATAGCACCCATTTCCTGTAAGGGTAGGCAGAGATACAGTAGGTGTAGCCGTGAGGAGCTGAGCTGGCGGCCCGGAGATGCCCCCGGGAAAGAGGGCTTCCTATCCCAGGTGCAGGCTCACACACTGGGGTGGGAGGTGGGTGACTGGGTTTGTCTATTTTCACTTGTTTTGGCAGCTTTAACAGGACTCACAGTCAGTGCAAGGTAGCTGCACTTACGCAGAGTACACAGTTTGACGAGCCCTGCTGTATGTACGTGCAGTCATAAACCCTCCCCATGCCAAGGTCCTGGGCAAGGCCTGGAGCTGTGTGAGCTATATCATGACCACAGCCAGTCCTGGGAACTACAGAGGGGACAACTGTATGAGCAGTGAGATGCCTGAGTAAGGTATGCAGGGTGTGAAAAGAGAGGCGGTGATCTGTCTGCCACCAGGAAATGGTGGCATCAGGTCACTACCTCATTCCCACTGGGTGGAAAATTTTTAAGAAGCCAGATTGTAGCATGTTGGTGGGTGTGGAGAAATCAGAACCCCCCCCCCCCAGTACTGGAGAGACAGTGAATGTTGCAGCTGCTTTGGAAACAGTCTGCTGCTCTTCCAGAAGTTAAACATAGATTTGCCGGTGACTCAGCCAAGTGCGTCCCCAGGAGTGTGGGAGCGCAGTGGGGGCCACCCGAGAGTGCAGGAGCGCACACAGCAGTGGCTTCCCTTGGCACATGCTGCAGAGGGGCCTATAGCAGCCCAGAGGTGGAAGCGGCCCAGAGGCCCGAGCTAATGAGGGACGACCTGCGCATTCTGATGCACGCAGTGGTCACAGAGGCGGTGAAAAGGAAGCAGGCACAAATCCTTTGACAGTGCAGGTGGGCCTCGAAAGCAGGCCCGGCAAGGCAGCCAGTCAGGAGAACCCGCGGGTACCATGACTCCCCTAAAGTAAAATGTCCAGAGTGGTAAACGCACAGAGAAAGAAAGTTGTGTGTGATTACTGGATATGAGTAGGGAGGTGATAACCAAAGGGTAAGGGTTTCCTTCTAGAGGATGAAAATGTTCTAAATTGATTCTGAAATTGACACTTGTCACGACTGCTAGCAGAGTTGCTCTGCCAGCTTATGACGTCCATCTGCGTGGAGCAAGGCAGCCTGGGCTGAGGCCGCACCGTGTGTGGGTCACATTCATCAGGCTGCTGGTGCAGCTGCAGTGATGCACCGGCCCACTGTGCTGTGCGCGTGGGTCCCCTAGGCTGTCCTGACAGATTCCACTTCCGATTGACCAGTGTTTGGTTGTTTACAGTTCGGGGCTGTTACAGTTTATTTGCTTTTCTCCTGGGTATCTCCAAGTGGCCTGTCTGCACCATTTGGCGGGGGCAGAGCTCAGCGATGAGCACTTCCCTATCACGTGTGAGGTCCTGGGTTCTGTCCCTAGCACTGCAGGAGGGAAGAGAAATTGCCACACTGTTTTACAGCACAGCTTCCACCTCACACCCTCCAGCAGTGTCTGAGAGCACAAGAGCTTCCACCTTGACTCACCTGCTCCATCCCAGGCCCAGAGAAGACCAGCCAGCAACGCCCAGAGCCTGGATCTGAGGAGAAGGTGACTGCTCCTTCCTGGGGGTCTTTCTTGTGGCTTTGGGGAGCAAATTTTGCTCATTTGTTGCTATCTAAACAAATGAATTTAACTAGTAACAACTGAAATGGAGTTACAATTATAAATTCACGTTTAATAGGCTGATCACTAATCTTCCATTCGATTAACAATCACATCTTTACCCTTCATGCAAATAAAGTCCCACGCTTGTGGTCTGCACAGAGCTTGGCCAGGACCCTCGAGCCTGAGGTGGACATGGGAAGCCCTGATGGGGGCTTCTGGACAGGTGTGGTGGATTGCAGGGAAGTGACCAAGCCAGTGGTTGCCACTCCAGGTGAAGGGCCCAAAGTGAAGACAATTACACACAGTTCCCCTTTTCCTCGTGTACTGGGGAGGCAGATGGTGACAAAATAAGTGAAAGTAGATGCACGTGAAAGTTATTGTCATGTAACAGCAGCTGGTTGATAAAGACGCCAACAAGTTAGACAGGATACTATTATAATAGGATGATTGTGCTATTTACTTTCTAAACTGGAATGACTTTTTAAAAACTTTGTGTTTTGATGTGATTTTTTAGAGTTGCCCACAGGTGTGAGAATTGGCACTGAGAGAGTTCCAAGACACCTCAGTTTCCCCAGGGAATGTCTTGCATACCTGTGACCAGGTGCAATGGCTAACACCTTGGTGACACAAAGTCAACAAGCACAACCAAGAGTCGAGAGTTTGCAGAGAGGCGCATGGGCTGCTGGGAACAAGGAGAGCACAGGGACAATTCCTGTGCAGCAGCCATCACAGAGAGCACGGGGTGACGGCACTGGGTCCCTGGCCCTCGCCTGCTCCTTCCTGGCTGCTGAGCTTGGGTCAGTGTTCAGAAGTGGACGACAGAGTGCCTCTTGGTGGAGGATGCAGTCATAGAGAGCAGAGAGGACTCTGGCCACTTGGCAGAGGGGCTTCGGCCTCATGCAAAACAGACACCACTGGAAGAAATGCCAGCCGCCAACCACTTCTCCCATGGGCGTCCCCCAGCAGACACAAAGCACCCAGGGAGGAAAATCACGATACAGAGAGAAATGAGTACTACAGTGTATTGGGAGCAAGCTTTATAGCAATTATGAGCTTACACTCAAGATTTCTAAGAAACCCACATTTCCAGCTCTGTCCTCTGAATATGCCCTCGAGCAGATGTAACTCCGTTAGCAGTGATATCCCTTGAATATCGAGATGGCACAGAGACAACTTGGGGTATTTCTGTCCTCTTAATCTTGTTATATTAAACAACAAAATAGGAGGATTAAAACCTGACGCTGATATTCAGTAGTTGTGTGTCCTTGATATAAAATTAAACTGGATATCTGTAATTACAGCAGATTAGCCAAGTGGCTAATTCAAGGCTCAGCCTGCATTTTGTTTTATTGTTCATAGTGATTAATTAAATTTAATTGCCAAATTTCAACTGCATTTTTGTTATAAGGATGCACTTTTTAGAACAGTGTGCTCTAGTGTCCCAGTTGAATGGAGATTAACGATCTCCAGAGCTTCGCCGGGGCTGATTTAATATTACACCATGTGTTCGCCTCCCTGAGAAGGGCGATCAGAGCAATGAGTGTGCAACAGTAGTTTCCAGTTGTTAAGTAAAACTAAAACCAGAAAGATGTAGCAATGGACATAAAAAGCAACACGAAGATGATGTAACTGACTAAACAGCTGGAAACCCATCACTAACATCATGCTTACAAATAAATTTCAGATGGATTGAACACTTTAATGTGAAAAATGAAAGTATAACATTAGGAGAGAATTTCTAACTTTGAATCGGAGAGTACTTCTTAAGCAGGAAAGTAATCCCGGAAGATATAAAGGAAAAGGCAGAAATATTTCTTATTGTGGTAAAATATACATAAAATAAAATCTGTGACCTTTAACAGATGTGAGCATCAAGCCCATGGCAGCAGCTGTGTGAACAGGAAAGCAGGAAAGAGACTTCTGCAGTCTCCAGACTGCTCCTGTCTTCCCAGGAGATGTATTTCAACATAGAGTTTAAGCAAGGCCAAAAGTTACTGATACGTTTATAAGACTTTGCAACACTTGATATTTCTAGCACACAAAGTTCTTCTGTAAACTGATAAAGATAATCCAAATTTCACACACACACAGAGGGGCAGCTACATAATAGTGAAATTTGTTAACAAAATGCAAATTGAAGCAATAATGAGATACCATTTTTAACCTATCAGATTGACAAAAGTTCAAATGACCTTGTGTCCTGACATTACTGATGAGGTGGGGACATCAGTGTGGGAATGTAAACTAAACTTCTAAGGAGACTATTTTGCTTGTTATTCATCAAAGCCACTGAAAGTTAAAATGAATGGAACATTCTTACATTGCCTAGAGGAAGACTTTTGAGACTGGAATCTAAAATTCATGTTAGAAATTAAACTCGGTCTTTGGGAGTCCGTGACATGAGGGTTGGCGTCGCACTCACCCATCTACACAGGAGGGTGGTGGCAAAGGCCCGGACCTGTTGCCCATCCACAGAGCTGTTTGCCAAAGGCAGTAAGCAGGATGAAAGGGAAAAGCTAGGAACCAGCACTTAACACCTCGAAGTTACCGGAGCCCCACAGGACCCAAACTCAGAGAGCCAGGAATAAAGCAGCTCCGCCCAGCTGCAAGGTCTTTGCAGCCCGGAGGTGGGTGGGCCATGCAGGCTGAGCCCCCTCCCTCCCCGCTCTCCAGGGCAGCTGCTGACAAGCTGTGCTCACAATCCAAGGTGCGAGGACAACACAGTCTGTGTGACTGGGACCCAGCTTTCTTTGGAGGCCACGGGTCATCTGCGCACACAGGCGCTGACCCCCTGGTCCCGTGGCCCATGCTGGCTGGCTGCTTTGGGCAGACTCTCCCACTGTACGTGGTGAAATGTTGGACATAACTCCCTTGGCAACACAACAGATTTGTTAAAAAGACAACTCCAAAGCCAAACTTCACACCCCAGCTCAGCCTCTGTGTCCGTGGGAAGTTTATCTGGCTTCCTGGTGGTGCTCTCCTGTGTCCAGGAGGTGTGGGCTAGGAGGGCTGCCAAGGAACCCACGTGTCATGGGGTCTTTTCTTTCCCTCTTCCTCCTTCTCCTCCTTCTCCTCTTCCTTCTCATCTTCTGCTCCTCCTCCTCTTCTCCTCCTTGTCTTCCTCTTCCTCTTCTTTCTCTTCTTTTTAGTGCTAGGACTGAACCCAGGGCCTGTGCTTGCAGGGAGGCACTCTCCCCTGAGCAGCACTGCCAGCCCCTTTACTCGCAGGCTCACTTGGTTAACTGCAGTGCTCAGGCTGGACCTGCTGGTGCAGGAGTGCCCTGAGTGCTGCTGCCGCCATTATTGCAGCAGAGGGTCATGCTACAGTGATGTATGTGCAGCCATGTTTATAGCAGCACAATTTGTAACAGCCAGATCTTGGAAACAACCTAAGTGCCCATCAACTGAGGAATGCATAAAAAAGTTGTGGTATTTTTATACAATGGAGTATTACTCAGCTATAAAGAATGACCACATTGAGATATTTATAAATAAATGGACACAACTTGAGACCATACTCATAAGCGAAATAAACCAAACTCACATGTGTAAATACCGTATCTCCCTAGTATGAGAGGGAGTCTCCGTAGTCTCCCTAATATGAGAGTTGGTAAGAGCACATAAGATTTTATGGTAAGCGTGATTCCCCCTTTCATGTCTTTGAAGCCTTTCATTGTTTTCATTCATCAGTTGGAATGGTTTTATTCTGTTTTGTTTGACTTTATTATGTGTGATGGTATGCACTGCTGTTTTGAAGAAAACAAAACATTATGGCAGCCATTGCTGATTTAATATTGTCTTGCTTAGAAGGTCTACCATGCTTCTACTCTGCTATTACCATCGGTTCTATCATGTTGTCTTATTGGGATTTTAATATATGTGATAGTATAAACAAATTTTTTATTGAAAATGAGAAATTATAGTAGCCATTGATCATTCTCTGTTATTTGGTTCAGAATGTCCTGTAATTCTTTCATTCTTTTGAATGGTTTTATACTATTCTGTTATGTTTGACATTATTGTATTTGAAACTATGCTCAACTATAGCAGAGAAAGAGATATTTTGACAGCTACTGTTAATGTCCAGTTGTCTTGTTGTAAAGTGCTGTGTTGCCTATGTTGTTCTGTTCTGCTTTGTTCTGCCCTCTTTTGTTTTATTCTCTTTAAAATAAAAAAATAAAAATAAAGAAAACCGAGAAGCTCACTGGATGCCCTTTTCTACCTCCGTGCAGTGCTGGCTGCGCCTCCGTCTCAGTGGGAAGCCAGCGTGTCCCACTGCCTGCACAAGAGCAGGAGCCAAGCGACCTGCATGTGTGGGACAAGCGCCCTCATGTACCAAAACACACCAAAGCTCAGGTTGTTTGTGGAGGAGTGAAAAAGCAGACAGTGAGTACCAGGCACATGGTCTGCAGTAACATTTGCCTCCTGAGGAGAGGGAGAAAGGACTTCGGCTTCAACTGCTTTTTCCCTTTACATTTTAAGTAATTAATCTTTCATTTTCTTAAACATCGGAAATATAAGCAAATGAGGTAAAGAGCCAGTTCCTGTTTTACCTTGCTGATGATAGAGGTGTCATTATTCTTTTACTTATGTTCAAATTGTTTCATCATTAAAAATTAGAAACTTAACCCGTGAGGAAGCCAAGTACACTGATGCATACCTATAATCCCAGAGAATTGGGAGGCTGAGGCAGGAGGATTTCAAGGGCAAATTAATGAGACTCTCTCTCAAAATACAAAAGGACAGTGGTTAGAGTACCTTTGAGTTTAGTCTACAGTACCATCCCCTAAAAGGCAAAGGTTTATTTCGGCTCACAGTTTTGGGGCTCCAGTGCAAGGTCACACAGCCTGCTGCTTTGATGGCACCTGATGGCCAAGGTTTGTGGCAGAAGCAAAGGAGAGAGAACTCCCTGCCCCGGGCCTGCTGTCTACGTAACACATGTGCACACCCAGGGGACTCATGAGACCCTGGCCTCCCACAAGGTCCTGGAAGCTGCTTGGTGGGACCAGAAGAGGCATCCTGAGGCCAGTTCGCCTCTCTTGCCAGCCCAAGATGTCTTCCTGAGAGGAGCCAGTACTGGCTGAGAACAGGCTACCTGCACACGAGGGCCTGGCCTCTTGCCCTCTCTGCTGCAGTGGCCAAAAGAATGGAGGTAGGGTCTCGCTTAGGGCTGAGAAGAAGGAGTCTTGGGATTTCTGCCCTCTCCGTGGAGCTTTCCCAAGCCACACTTGGCTGCCTGGGTCCCTCTGTCCCTTGGGTGGAGAGATCATCCCTGACCTGAGGTGTCACCCAAAGTGAGATCCCCAGTCTCCCAAACGAGTGTACAGTGGAGGTTAAGTAAAAAGAGACACTTGTATGATTTTTTTTAGGGCTCCAGAAGGGTCAAAACCCTTTAGTTGAGCTCGAGATTCCGAGGGCTAAGACAAAAACTTCTCTGGCTCAGCCCACTTTATTAGAACCAAGGACAAAAGATGGGGAAACTGAGGAAAGCATGGGAAATGAGCAAGACCTTGGGAGTCACTTCAAAGACTTCTCCAAGTAGTAAATTATGCCAATTTAGGAGAACTGTCCTATCTCCAAGGATGACATTTATGGTAGGATTGATACTGCATGAGTGATTTCTGCAGCTGCCATCTCTATCTTGTTAATTGGGGTTGGAGCCAAGTGTCTGCAGCTGTGGCCTTATCTTGCCCTTTGAGGTATCTCTGGCCTCACAGGCCACTACAGGCCTCAGCCAGGACCAGTGATTCATAGAGGTTCACTCACTGTGAATCAGCTCTCATCACCAGGCAAGGGGCCGGGGCTGAGGCCTAGGACAGACTCACAGATAAAACATAGAAAGCCAGTTAGTTAAATTTAAATCCTGCTCAGAGCCGCTTCATAGTGGTCTCCAACACACTTGGATCTGAATTCTTTTCTGTGTTGCCTGGCAGGGGTTCGTGTGCCACAGGAGCTGCCAACCTGTGAAGCAGCAGCCTGTGATCAGGGCTGCATCCCCAGGGCCTTGCTAGCTCCCCACTGGGGACCTCAGGGTGCTGCTGAAGGGGAGGACGGAAGCCATACAGGACGCTGGGACCACTCGGCTGCATCTCTCCTTGTCCTCCAGGTGAGGCCAGGTGGCTCAGAGAGGAGAGTGAGGCACGTGCCCGAGGCACAGCCTCCCTCCTGCCTCCCCTGGTCCTTCTTCAGGGGCTGCTACAGCTTGGACATGGAGCGCCCCCTAGAGGTCCCATATTGGAGACGCAGCATCTGCCTGGTGCTGTTGGAAGTGGGGACCCAGAGGGAGGCCGTGTGTCCTGGAGCTGTGAGCTTCTCTCCGGCAAGGCAGGTGACTCCTGTCATGGGCTCTGCGTGGCCTGCTGCTCACCACAGCCCAGAGCCCCGCTCACTGGCCCGCGGGCAGGACCTGCCAGCCCAGCCCAGAAACCTTCGCTCTTGTGAAGTCAGCCCCGGTGTTTGTTACAGTACTAGGAGCCTGACTGCCTCTGGCCAAGACAGACATTGAGGTTCTCCAAATCCGTTTTCCTACACCCCTGCCTCTCTGCCACGTGTGGGCGCCAGGCTCCTTGCTGTGGCGGAAGCACGGGGCGCTCAGGTGTCCTCACAGCTGATTCAGGAGTCTGCTGGCATCTTACTCGGTAGCCTGGCTCTGGGGCAAACCACACTTCCCTTACTTTGGGCAATGATGGATAGAGGAGAGGCAGTGTGCACCCTAAGCAACCGGGGAGCAGTCCACTCGGAGACGCCCTTGTTGTGACTGACTTACTGCACTTGTTTTTTGCTGCTGTGGGAGACTTCACCACAGCTGAGGCACAGCAGCCCTCGGGGGAGGTAGCTGCGGGCAAGTGGAGGGCCGGTGGGCCAGGCCTGACAGAGGCTCGAGTCTCCTTCGCATGTGTGGCCCAGGCTATTTTCTTCCCTGCAGACACAGGGATGCACTGGGGTTTCCTGGGGCTGTTCCCAAAGGTGCCCATGTCCTCAACAGCAGCTCCAGGTGCCCCTGCCCCAGCCACTTCATGCTGTGAACCCGTGGTTCCCTCCAGAGCACTAGCCAGAGGGGCTGCTTTGTGGGGCTCCAGGGATGAGGCCAGGCCCCCAGGCACCCTCCTGCTGCAGCGTATTGCCTCCCCTGTGCCTGCCCCCCCAACAAGTGGCACTGCCAGGCAGGAATTCACCCCTGCACAGCCTCACACATCTCCTGCTTCCTCCTTCTCTTCCTTCCTTCTGGCAGGGGCTTCTTTGTGCTTTGATGGAAGTACAGCCATGATGGTGGGAGAAGGGAGACAGGAAGTGTCCCTGGACTTTTTGCCACATATTTTTTCTTGTCTTTCTTTTTTTAGGACAAGGGAGTGAATCCAAGAAGCCTACTTTTTAAAATTTTATTTTGAGACAGGGCCTTGCCTAGGTTGGCCTAGAACTTGTGCTCCTTCTGCCTCAGCCTCCCAAGTAGCTGGGATTACAAAGGTATCACCACATCTCAGTGCTCCTTGGCTTCTGGGTTAAAGCCCTAGGTCAGGAGGAGAGCTTAAGGATGGCTGCGAGAAACTAAAAGCAGGAAGGCCTATGGAAGAGGGCAGAATATGACAGGCTGAGGAGCAGGGCCGAGCAATGTCACTTCTGTACCTCAGGGTCAGGCAGTGGCAAGCTGCTGCCTCTTTCCGTGCACTGCACAGAAGCCAGTGGGGGCCACGCTGGCATCAGACCGGTGTCCTGGTCACTGTGTGCAGGGTTGAAGTCTGTGAGCTGCCAGCCACATTGCTGAGGTGACATATCTCATCCCTGCAGGAAGCAAGGTCAGGGGCAGAAGTTACAGAATCTGGCAAACAGAGCTGCATTTCTTACCCTTCTGGTTTGGGGGCTGAGGGTCAGGTTCCTATATCCTCACCGTGTGCATAATGAAAAGGACGTGACAGCACCTGGGAAGGTGTGTTCACAGCCTGGGAGGCAGGGGACAGACACAGCTGTAAGCCACCCTCTCTGGTTCCTGGTTTTCTAGGAGAGCTGTGTGTATGTGTCTGTGCGTGTGTGCTGTGGGTATGGTCCTCACAAAAGCAATGCTAAAGTACATGTGTGTACATACAGTTTTGGTCTTGCTTGGAAGTTTGTTGCCACGACCCAGTGCAGCTCCTGAGGTTCTTGGGGGTTAAGGAGCGGTGAGAGGATGAGAAAAATAAAGACAAGACAAATCTGGGGTCAGGTGGAGCCCTTATCCTCCTGACCGGAGGAAAGGTACACAACCAGTGCAGCATGTTTACTTATATTTAAACCCCACTGCCTAGCAACTCCTTTGCCTGGCAGGCCTGGGACTCTTGCCTTCTCCTGTGCTGGAACAACTTGTTTACACAGCTTGTTTTGGTCTCTGTTTTTTCTGGGCTGGCCTTGCTTCAGCCCTACACATGTGATCAATTGATCAATCTCCAGCTTCATTGGCTTGGCTCTGCTCCTAACAGTTTGTCCCTTTCCAAACGTCATGTTCAAACCTAGCCCCCACTGTGACAGCATTAAGGGGGGGGTGGCTTCTGTCCCCACTGTGGGATTGGTGTCCTACATGTGGCTGCAGGGGAGTTTACCCCTGTTGCTCTTGCTGCCACGAGAAGGCCTGGAAGACTCCACTAGGTGGAAAGGCCTGGCCCAGACACCCGGGATGCCAGCACCTTGGCCTCCCTGCTCTAGACCGTGAGCGACGCCACTCTGTGGGGTAAACTGCTCAGGCTACAGTGCTTCATTGCAGTGCACAACGAGCTGAGACCAAGGCCTCTACCTGTGTGCCTGCCACAGCCCTGCCACTGTGTGATGTGTCCCTACCTGTTTACACGGACTCTTCATGTGTTTTCCTGCATGTATAGCATTTCATCTAATCAGTACCATTTGAGTGATGGCCAGCATGTTTGAGGTTAAACAGAACAGCTGGCTCTCGAGTGTCACAGCCCAAACCTTGAGGGGCTCCATGGGTACGGTTAACTCGGGCCACTAGGTGTCAGAGGGCCGAGCTGCAGCCGCTGCAGACGAAGGAGCTGCAGGAGCCAAGGCTGGTGGAGACCATGGGTGTTTAGTGCTTGTGAATGATTTGAAGAAGGAATCTTTTGTATTTTTGATAACTAACATATCAGGCTATACGTGAGGGGGCTTGGGTGGAAATCTTGGAGGGAATCTTCTTTCCTTGCCAGGCTTTTTCTTTTTCCTTTACTCCTACTCCCTCAAAAAAGAACAGGCCCTGGTTGCTTGGGTGTGGGGAGAGTTTTGCCCAAAGGAAGTGCTGCAGCAAGGCTGGGGCAGAGCTCACATCAAAACTCTTCTTTCCATGTCTCCAGACCTAGGATGGTAGGGGCAGCAGGGGCTCTGTGTGCAGAGGCGACTGTCACAGCCTCCCAGGGCCAGGACATGGCATCATCTCCTGGTGACAGACTAAACGCTGAAGCAGGCAGGACAGAGTCACAGGGGAAGCAATGTGGATGCCGTGCAGGCACAGGGCAGTGCCTCCTTCTGGGGATTCCGGTCCTGGTGTCAGTCTAGTGCTCAGGTCCCATGTCCCCAACCAAGGACTCTGCAGCACACACCATGTCTTCTTGTCCCTTCCCCTGTCTCTTATTTAAGTTAAAGGGCACAAAGAGCAGAACTGGTCCCGTAGACCCTTTAAGCTTCACCTAGATGAGAGCCAGTAACTTCATCACTCTCTGATGCACATCCCTTGCGAGGCCAGTCGGGGCCTCACATTGTTTTTTCTGTGATGATGGTTGTGAGTGTTTGCCTTTTCTGTTTTTGGCTCCTTAGATGACTGACCAGTGGCTTTCTACAAACTAAAATGAAAACATTTTCTCCCTTCCTATTCCTTGAAGCCAGAATGCAGTGCTAGTTCACCTCAACATTGTTTACTCGTTCTCCCAATACTAGGCTGTTTATCCATAAGGATCCTCTGAGTCCTCAGTAAAAGGTGCTATTTTGGATTCTAGGGACACAAATTCGCCTTTAGACAGAAACAAAGCTCTGGCTCCCCAAGCCTCCACCTGGGTCCTGCACACAAAGGTGTAGAGGCTGCACGGGACAGAGCTGAGGTGGGCTGATCCCAGCACGCTGGCTCCTGCTGCTGCCTCAAGTGTGTACATGTGCATGCACGAGTGTGTGCACGTGTGTGTAAGGCAGCATGGAAAACCAGGCATGGTTCCTCTATCTGTTTTTCAGAAATAGAAATAGAGATTTGCAGTTTCTAGCTAAAAAATAGGGAAGACAAAAAAAGGCAATTTAAGATTTTTTGAGACTCATCACAGGCAGTAAAATTGAGGTTAGGATTTTAAAATTCAGCCTCCAATTCAAAGGAGTTAATCATACGCAAAGAAATTATGCACAGGAAGTAGAACAAATGGTTTTATCGTTTTGGAAAAAGATTTTCTTTTTCCCTGTCCATTAAGGGTTTAGAAAGAAAAGGCCGAGTGAGTCTGTGGGCATAAAATAGAAGCTAATACGTACATACCTACTGGGTTCAGATACCAACTCACTGCTTATTTAAGAAATCTGCCCTGCAGCTAGATTCCAGGGCCCCCACCTGCCTGCTTGCCTCTCCTAGTGGGACCTGGACCACCCTGGTCAGGCCTGGCCAGGCTGCGAGTCCCGTCCAGGTGGTGCTGGGTGCATGGAAGCTTCTGTAGGTACGTGGCAGTGTGCACTGCCGGCTCAAGCCCAGCGTTTAGGCAGCCGGTCAGCGGTGTCAAAGCCATCTCTCTGGTCTGGGGATAGTGACTAAATCTGTCATAGCCTCAGCCCTTCCTCTGCCAAATGGAGAAGTCACAGCTCTCACAGTGTTTTATATAATATATTGAGTGTGAGATGAGCTTACATCTAGTTCTCGGCTATGAAGTTATTAGAGAGTGACCTGAGTACTGGCCAGACACTGCCTAGCGATGATGATAGCTAGATGCAGTTGGAGACTTAACAAAACCACTGCCGATAAACTGATTATAGATTTCAGAAGATTGATTTCACTGCTATTATGAAGTATGAACTGGGCACCTCTTTTTTTTTTTTGTTTGAGTGGGAAGTTTAAAATAGTTATCCTTTCCCTTAATTAGGGGCATCTGTTACCTTGCCTGAAAACCCAAGTTAGCCTAGTATGGTAGTCTGCCGGAGTTTAATTTTGGCAGTCTAATTTTGGTGACTGTAATAAAATTGGGTTGTGATACAGATATGCCAAGGCGGTGAAGGGTCGCCCAGAGACAGGGCTGGCTTGCCCGGGTCTTGCCACACAGGCAGAGAAGACTCCCGTGGCCTCCAGAGGCGAAGGTCCTTCCGGGAGGGAGGGTCACAGCTGCAGAGGAGCCACCTGCTCTTCTAGCACAGAGCCTTTCCCCTGGGAGGACAGGCCAGGAGGTGACCAAGAGCAGGCAGCCGACTAACCTGTCCTACCAAGCGTCCTGCGGTCCTACTGTGTTTCTGAGCTGGTGCCCGCAGCCTGGTTCCCGCAGCCCGCTAAGCAATGTGTACCGACCACAGCCGCCTTTTGGACTGCTGTGGCCTGTGGTGGCCAGGGACATTAAGGGTGCCCCAGATGCTCTGCCTCAAGACTCCCGGGCCTCACCACACTCCTTTCCCACGGATGCCCCGCCCAGAAACCCCGCCCGAGCCCCGCACACAGCCCCCTCCGAGAGCCCCACCCCCGCTTTTCCCACGGATGCCCCGCCCCAGACGCCCCGCCCCCGGACAGCCCGCCCTATCCCGCCTTTTTTCCCACGAAATCCCGCCCCCGGCTCTGCCCCACCCACGCCCCGCCCCGCTCCTTTCCCACGGACGCCCCGCCCCCGGCTCTGCGCGATCCGAGCTGCCCGAGTCCCAGCACCGCCCCCCGGGCCCGGCAGGAGGCGGAGCGGAGCGGAGCGGGCGGGAGAGGCCGGGCCCTGCGGCTGCGAGGAGAGGCGCGGCCGGGCGCGGGCGGGGGGCGCGGGGCCCGGGATCGCGGCCGCACGAGGCCCGGGCCGCGCTCCCCGCCGTCCCGCGGTGAGTCCCCTCGCGTCCTCCGGGCCCCGCGGTGGACGCCCAGCCGGCCGCGTCGCGGGTGGGGGCGACGCTCTGCTCAACTTTCGCGTAACGGGAGGAGGAGGCCGGGCTCTCGGCGCGGGGCGGGCGGGGCGCGTCCCAGGGCGGCCCACGGCCCCGGCTCCCGGCCCAGGCCCCACCCGACCCCCAGAGCCCCGGGCCGCAGAGCGGTGCGGCTCCCTCTCCCCGCGATGGTCCCTCGCGCCTGGGTGAATGTTATTTTCCCCGAGAACGTTTTAAGGAGCTCGTCGCTCGCCTCTTCCTCCCCGCCGCGCGCTCCCCGCGTGTCCCGTGCTCCTGGCCCGCGCGGCCACTCGGCGCTGCGCGCTCGGCGAGTGTGAGGAGGTGGACGAGACTGGTGCGCCGCGCTCCAGGGGCTGCGCTGGCCGGGGGAGGGGACACCGGGGAAGCCCTGGGCCGCAGCCTCAGCACCTCAGGGGAAGGCGGCGCCGTCCCGGCTGGAGTGGCTGGAGTGCCGGATCCCTGATTTCTTCTCAGCTCCCCTCGCGTCCTGCAGCGCAGGGCATCGCTTCGGGCCTGGCTCCGCGTGTGCGCTTCCAAGGGCTTCAGTGTGCTCGCTGGCCCTGGAGCTCTGCGCTTTGCTGCCGCACAGGCTGTGTCCAGTAAGGGTCGCGGCGGCAAACTTTGGTCTCGAAGATGCTGTGTGCCTGAGCAGTGCCCGCGCGTGTTCGCTGGACCTTAGTGCAGTGTCTGACAGCCCCATGACGTGTCGCTGTGTGGCCCTTGCAGAGCAACGCTCTTTGACACAGGTGGTAAAGCCCTCTCTGAAGGCGTCATTCTGCTTAGGGCTGGCGTGGCTGTTGGGAATTGGGGCTGAGGGCCCGGGTGCTGGATGGCGCTGTGCCTGGCGTCCCCTGCTTCTGGAAGACCTGCACCTTTCCTTTGCTTCCTCTGCTGCTGGGAGGAGTTGCCTTCCTCCCCAGACCCGGGTCCTATGGGTTTGTTGGAGCTGACGCAGGGCGGCAGGTGTTCCGGGCAGACCCTCGACCCCTCCCCGCCTTGGTCGGCCTGCGGTGCCACCTGCTTGTTCGGGGATTGTATGCCAGTGTATTGCCACACGTTTGGGACCCAGACCCCCACCCGGTGTGTGCACACATGGATAAACATTTGCTCCTCCAATTGCTGGCCGACTGCTAAGAATGGTTTCTCGTTGGTAAGGAGAGCAGGGCCGGTCTGCAGAGGTGTTTACTGCTTGGGGTCTTGCGGGGTCTTGGCTGCTTGCGGCTTAGGGGACACTTGTCATCGGAGGTTGCTGGAGGGAGCAAAGGGGTGGGGACTTGGCCCTGGGTGGATTCTGGCGGGCTGCCAGATGGGACCCCGTGAGGCCACAGCCTAGTCCGCAGGAAGTGGGCACTTGTGCAGCCTCGAGACCAAGCCCAGGCGCTGGGAAGATGTCGCTCGCAGCTGGGGCAGAATGTTGTGGTGAACCTCACTGGGCGGCGTCTCTGTGGGCTTCGGAGTCCCTAGACTGTGGTGAGCGTCCCTTTGAGGACAGAGCTGACAGAGAGAAGGAACTCAGGAGCATCAGAAATACCCGTTTAACCCAGAAAACATTGTGGAATTGCGTAACATCAATTACAAAGGCACGTGGGTGTTAAATGTGAGTGGTAACAAAATCATAGTCCTGAATCCCCTGTTACTTTTCTTGTCTCATTTCTCCTTTCCTCCCCTTCTCTCTTCCTTCCTTTTGTCAGGACTCAGAAAACTGTCCTGGAAGCCCTTAGTCTTAGATGTCAGAGTGAGTTTCTACCAACGTGGAGTGTTAGGAGGGAATTACATCTTGACCGGTGTGTGGGTGTTTACAGAAGATGAATTTTAAGTTTTCAAATAAGAGTGTAGAAAATTTTGGCCACAAGATCTGCCACCTTGAGAGAGATTTTTCTGTATTATTTGCTTCTGTGATAAGCAACGAAAGGGAAGAAGCCAACACCTGTACTGTTCATTACTATGGAATATTGGGCTCAGATTTCTAATTAATATTATTTTTTCCATCAGAGACAGGAAGACTTGAAAATAATGCCTGTGTTGCCACATATCCCTGAGATTTCTTTGAAGTTCCACTAAAAATGTTCCTTTGGCCTCTAAAGCTGGTTTTGTGAGGACTTTTTTTTTTCCCATCAAGCTTGTTTTCTGGCTAGGTCTTGGAAATTGCGGAGAACATAGCTACAATTTCTCCCTTGATTGGCAGCTGAGAACTTTCCTGGACAAAAATAAAGTGTCACTGTGCCAAATGGTTGGCTCTTCTAGAATAAAAACTCTGAAGGGTATGCAAAAAGTCCTCCGGTTAATATATTGGCATTCCCAGAAGCCACTAAAGCACTGGCAGCCTGCCAGTCGGCACTAATGAGGGTGCAGGGTGTCTGGCTGAGTCCCCAGGGACAGAAGGGCAGGGCTGTGAATTCACGCCCTGATCCATTTTTAATGACGGTGCCGGTTCTGCTCCATACCCCATTCACAGCAGATCCCATCACCTCAGTTCCCCTGTTTATTTACTCATTTACTTGACATTGGAAAAATCTCCAGACGTCAAGATTAAGGAGCCTGCTGAGGGATCATCCATTCACATGAGTTCTTCTGTTGTTGGTTTTTCCTTCCTTCCTTCCTTCCTTCCTTCCTTCCTTCCTTCTTTTCTTTCTCTCTTTGTTTTTTTAGAAAAGGAACAGAAAAGTTGACACAAAGTTTTAAATGATATTTTATTGTCTGTTGGAAAAGAGAAGCAGTTATAAAACCCTATTTGTTGGATGGTTTATTTGCAGTGCAGGTTGGTGCCTGCCAAGCTGCAGCTAGTGTTAGTGTTACAGAGTGAGGCAGTGGGTCACTGCTGCCCGCAGTGCACTTGCACCAGGACGCACTCTGCAGTGGGTGCCGTCATGGGAAGGGAGCCTCTGCCTGCTGCCTGCAGCACCAGAACCAGTTCGAACATAGAAAGGGTGGTCTTGCCAGCTTTTGTTTTTGCTGTGCTGCAGGGAAGCAGAATTGGGGAAGCAGCTTTGGCTCCCTTGTCTCCTTTGCCGAGCTGTGGTCCATACCCACCTTCTTCCTGTGCTTGGGGAGGCTGGCACTGGGGAGGAGGCACCTGTTCTCTCCCCAGAGACCCAGACTGTGCTCTTGTCTGCTCAGAACTAAGGCGCCCTGAGCAAGATTGGAGCCATTCTTGTGCAGGTGCAGACAGAGAACCGATCGTGAGCGCAGTGTGGGCCCCAGGAGGGCTGGGTGTACTTTCACAGGCAGTTTGGAGACTCACCTGCAGAGTGACAGGTGCAGTGAACTCAGTGCTTGTGCTCTAGTTCTTAGCTGATGTGCTGCTCATGTTACCAAGCTGCCTCCTCTTGACCTGATGGATGATTTTGTAGGCTGGCTTGGGGCCTGGCTCCGCCCAGGGACCTGAGGCCTGGGGTTGGGTGGGTGTGCCGGATCTGTCCTGCTGGCTCCTGGAATTTGTCTGCACAATAAGCCTGGAGAAGCAAAGGCCCGTCCCTGCTGCCAGCTCTCTCTCTGCTGGGTGTGGCAGGGCTTCCCTGAGCTCTTCTCCAGGAGTAGGGTGAGCACTGTGTCTGTGTCTGTGGCATAGAGTGAGGCAGGAGCTTCCTGAGTAAAACTTCGCTGGATGTCTGAAGACACAGGAACCGCTAGCCTAGCAGAGTTCCCTGGAGGCCCCAGGCCCCTGGCCAGATCCCCCTCACCTGGGGCTGGGTCAGACCATGCGAGAGGAGCTCCCAGTGCTGGAGGCTCTGCCTTAGTGTTGTGCAGTCATTGACCCCTCGGCCCACATGGCCACTGGGATGGACACAGCTGCTGTGTTCCTGTGTAGCCTGGAGCCAAACCACGCACCGATGTGGCATGACAGCTTTCATTCTGCACGTGCCGGGGCGGCTCAGAGATTCTGCATGAAGCCTCACATACCTGGAGGATGACAGTAACCTTTTCCCCTTGGGCTCTGTGCAGGCCTGGTGGCTCCCAGCTGGCAGCAGGCTGGCCCCTTCCTGTCTGCCTCCCCACCTTCCCTGTGTAGAGCCTGTGGGGTTTCTGCTCACTGCTCTGCGTGTCCTGCTGTGGCCAGGTCACTCCTTGAATTCCTGGAAAGGAGGCATTTCTGACAGCTCTTTGCCGTGTCTTGCCTTCCCCTTCTTTTCTTCTTCCCTTCCCTTCCCTTCTGTGCTCCCGCCTTCTTTTCTTTCTGTTTCTTTGTTTTCCAGTGTTGGAAACTGAACCCCGGGTATTTGCACAAAGCTAACTTCACAGCCCGTTCTGCTTTAACTTTGGGACAGGGTGCTGCTGAGTCACTGAGTTGAAGCTGACCAGGCTGCACTTAAACTTGGAATCCTGTGCCTCAGCCTGTCAGATGCTGGGGTTACAGGTGGCTCCCCCATGCCTGGCTGTATCTGTCTGTAGAAGTCACTCTTCCTGTCTTCCAGTGGGGTCTCAGGTGATCTGCCGTCTCCTGGGGGCGAGGTAGGGCCCTGGAGGGTGGGAAAGATGCAGATATCCCAGGATGTGGGGTGCTGCTGTTCCCTTTGCTTTCGCTTTGGAAAAACATGGAGAGGGCTCCAGCCTGAGACCTGCTCTGGGGCATGAGTGCATTCATTCGCACTGCCGTCCCGGCTCCAGAGCCCAGCATGCCAAGGGCGTCCCCCAGAGTGGCAGACCCGGCGTGCTGTGTGTGGGACCACCGCACCCTCCCAACCACAGGCTTTCTCAGTAGAGCCTGTGGGGTTGGGTCTGCGGCTGGCCAGGCTAGGGCTGGCAGGTCAGGTCTGCAGAGGGGGTGGCCCGAGAAGATTTGGTGTCTGCCTCGTGCTCCTGCTGTCCTTTTGCTGCGATGGGCTCTGCCTGTTTGTAGACTTCCTGGAGGTTGTTCGGAAACGTGGAAGGGGACAGAAGAAAGCACAAATGACAGAAGTCACCTGTGGTCCCACTGTCTCTAGAGATGATTGGGGTGAAGTTTATAGATTCTTTCAGATTTATTAATTTATTGTGTAATAAAATCACACATAGGATTTTATTAATTATAAAATCATGTATAGAATCTAATACCCTTTTCTTTTAAAATTGAACATTCTATCATGAACATTTTTGCATCTGATTTAATATTGTCCTCAACTTCTGATGCCACATATCTTGCTACATAGTTACATTGTTACTTTCTGCAAGCCACTTAGGATGTGAGACTGCTTCCGATTGCTCCAGGGTGAATGATCCTACACTGACCCTGTATATTGCATTCTGGGTGGAGTCCTGCTGGGGAGGCCGGCAGTTGTGAGGGCTTAGGATAGGCCAAGTGTATGGCCAGACTATGGTCAGAATGGGGTGCAGCTCACGAGGCCCCCCCGTAGGAGGAGATTGGCTCTTATCGGTGCTGAACATTGTTGTGGAAACGTCTGCAAATCTGGAATTGAAAGGATAGGATGCTTACATTTTCCTTCCTGTCCTCTGATTATGAACATCTGGATTCCTGTCTGTATTGTAGTGGAGTCTGGCTACTTGTGAGAATTTGCCATTGGCAAATGTGGTGGCTTTAGGTAGAGGGGCAAGCCCTGGGCACTGCCCTGCCTTCAAGGGTGGTTCTGCTACATAGGCTGAGGGCGACAGTGTCCGTGCTGAGTGTGTGCACTTATGTGTGTACACAAATGTGCTTTTCTCTGTTTTTGTTTTCTCGGTGTTGGAGAGGAGCCTGGGGCCTGTGTGTTCACCCACTGAGTGACACTTGCTTTCTGGCCACCAATGGGCCCTGGGCTTCCCTGGGCATTGCCCTCCCCAACAACATGCCCCAGGTCTTGAGGGGAGGTGGCTTCTGCTGCATGGTCCCCTCTGGTCATTTCTCTTCATCCTGGGTGACCACTTAGTGTGGTCTGTGGGTCTGGTCTGTTTGGGGGTCCCCGAGTACCTGGGACCTCAAGTGCCTCTGACTGCTGCTTGTGTGTGGCTACGAGTATCCTGCAGTCTTTGCCCTCTGCATGTGTTCGGTCCTCATGAGCCAGGCTGTCACTGTGGACAGTGCCTGGCTCCTGAGTGGCTGCATCTGTGGCCACTGAGTGAGCGGCAGTTGTCCTGAGGCCACTGCTCAGTGTGGAAGGAAGCCTTCCTGAGAATTTGGGCTGAGGGATAGGGGTGTCCCAGGGAGATGTGGGGCTCATGACCTCTGAAGCTCTCAGGATTTTTTTCCTTGCTCCCTTGCAGTGCTGGGCATGGGAGCCTGGACCTTGTGCACACCAGGCTGGGCTCTGCCCCTGAGCTGCCTGTTTGGAGGTCAAGCGGGAGAGAGTGTACTGCTCTATTGGGATGTTGGTCCTCCTTGACAAGCATGCAGTGGGCACATGGAGCAGGGAGTCTCCTTGACAAGCATGCAGTGGGCACATGGAGCAGGGAGTCTCCTTGACAAGCATGCAGTGGGCACATGGAGCAGGGAGTCTCCTTGACAAGCATGCAGTGGGCACATGGAGCAGGGAGTCTCCTTGACAAGCATGCAGTGGGCACATGGAGCAGGGAGCCTCCTTGACAAGCATGCAGTGGGCACATGGAGCAGGGAGTCTCCTTGACAAGCATGCAGTGGGCACATGGAGCAGGGAGGGGGCAGGACAGCCACTTGGCCAACCAGATCAGCTGAATCAAACTGGCGGTCAGCAAGGTTACAGATGTTGCAGCTGGATCACCCTTGCATCCAAAATCTCACCTTTTTTTTTCGCAGTATCCAGGGTCTTTGAACTGAGCTACATCCCTAGCTCTTTTTAGTTTTTACTTTTTTTTTTTACTTTTTTTTGAGACAAGTTTTATGGTTTTGCCATGCCATTCAGGCTGGCCTTGAACACACTTTGTGGCCCATGCTATCCTTGAGCTTGCAGTGATCCTCTTGCCTCAGCCTGCCAAGTGCTGGGATTGTAGGTGTGCACCATCACACCTGGATCCCAGTCCTCACTTGGGTAGCTTTTCTGTGAAATCCATGTCTGTGCTTTCTCCTTTGTTGCCTGGACGCTCTGCTGTTCCTCTGTGGGTGCTGTTGGAGCCCTGTGAGGTGAGCTCTAGTGCAGTGGAAGTGGGGTTGCAGGACTGGCTAGAGCTAGGACATGGCAGGGTCCATTTTCTGGCCCAGAGACATGGTTGTCCAAGTGAGAGATCATTCCTGCTCTGAGCAGAGCATACATTTGGAAGAGTGGGGCATTTGGAGGCTCCAGCTCATCTGTGTGTCTGGGGAGCTGCGGGTGCTTCCCAGGGTCATCTCTGGTGATGTGCGGATTCTGCTGGAGGGGGGTCTTCCAGGAGGTGGCTAGCAGGAGGTGGAGACACGGTGTGGACAGATGGCTGGCTGAACGAAGCCAGGGCCCTTGGATGCTGGTGAGGGTCTGATGGAAGAGGGCATTGGGAAGTCCTGTGTCCAGCCTGTGGCCTGTGACATTCCTGCACCCTGACAGGGCTGGGTCGGGATGCTGCTTTCCTCCCTGTCTCTGCCATCTCTGCTGGAAACCACAATAAGTGAGGCCTGGGCAGGATCAGGCTGGAACACCACCCAGAGCCTGGGTGATCCGCCTGGAGAGAGGAGAGGCTGATCCCAGCTCCTGAGTGGGAGGGTCAGCCCGAGATGGGTGTGCCTTTTGCAAGCAGAGAGGGCGCTGGTGTCCCGCTGTGTCCTTCCAGGTCCTAGGGACTCCCACTCTGTCCCACCTCCCAGCAGCACTGCTCCAGGCTGTGCTGCGTATGGAACCATAGTGCCTCGGGTCAACGTTCATGTCTGTTTGCAGGAACAGGAACTCTGTCGTGACGGTCACATGGTGATTTGATGTTTATTCGCATTTTCACACTGCAGTTCATACCATGAAGCTTTTTGTCCTGAGTACATTTTTAACTTTTAAAGCTTTTCACACACAGTGTTGAGTTTCACGTTGCTTGTCTCCAAGGAGAAATTCCTGCTGAAATGGACATGGCTTCTCTGATGGGTCTGCACAGGGCCTGTCAGTTCCAGTGTCCTGTGAGCCCCAGGTGAGGTCCCAGGCCAGGTGTGCACACAGAGGCTGCAGTGTCTGCCTCTGCTGACCTGCGTGGTGCAGGACCCTTGCCAGGGCTGCCCCGGGTTACATCTGGGTAAAGGCCTCAATTTTCCTATTGCCTACTAATGCCCATCTTTAGTTTTTATAATTAATGGTTAATTTCTGGAATCCCTCAGCTTATATCGACCCACACAGAAGGTGCTGCAGTTAGTACCGTGCTCACTTATGTTTATACCTGCAGGTGTTGATGTCCAAAGCTCAGGTCCCTGTCTTCCCTTCCCCGACACAGACACACATGCACATGCACACAGGCATACACACATGTATGTGCACACACACAGGTCTTCTGGATGTTTCCTGTGAAGTTCCTGCTTTTGGGGACTTGGGGGGGTCAATGGGTCGGTGTGTGAGATTCTCTGTCTTCATGGACGGGTGGGAATGCGCACGTTAAAGTAAGATTTAACGACGGGAGGGCACATGTCAGGTGGCACTTGGGACAGACAGGACAGCAGCGCTGTAGCTCTGGGAGTTGCTGGGCGTCCTTTCCAGTAAGCAGGGTGCTCCGAGGGCTGGTGCCTTGTGGAAGCGGTGAGTCCTGGGGTGGGGGCTGTGTCTGAGTCAGGGCCTCACTGGGTGATGTGGAGAAGTCATGTTGGGGCAGCTGGAGTGTGGGAAGCTGGGTGGGGCTGCTCTTGGGTCTGCAGGATTCTTGACACCTGGGCAGAGACAGCCTTGGGGTTGCCTGGCTCTTGACGAGTTCCCCGGAGACCCATGTGCAGTTCAACTTTCCTGGTGTGGAGGACTGTGGAAGCCTCCCTGACACCTCATTTGGGGTCAGCCTGGTGCCCAGGACCGCTGAGTTTAAATCTGATGCATCTCAGCAGGTGCGTGGGACCAGCTAAATAGTTCGGGGTCTCGGATCCACACTGCTGGCATCTCCCATTCTCTGACTCCGTGATGCTTTCACAGAGAGCCCCTATCCGCGTACCCCAGCCTGTGCTGGTGTGGACAGAGGCCCCTCTGTCTCAGCAAGATTCAGAAGTGGTGTGCACCTGCTGGAGCTGACTGGGCTGTTTGACATCACTTAGTGCGAGTTTGGAACTGTTTGTTACCTTTGCCTCAAACGTTTCTCTTGTCAGAGTGATGAGAAAATTGCCCACGAGGAGAGTGCAGATTTGTTGATGTCTGCGTTGACAGCAGCTCGAGTGGAGCTGCAGGGGAGCCGTCACGGGTCCTCTCCAGCTGCCTGCCCTGTGTGCTGCACCATGACGCCAGCCAGTGGTGGCGGAGTGGGAGGTGTGGTATGGCCTGGTGCTGTGGCCTGGTGTGTGAGTGGGTTGGGGACCATGGAGTGATGAGGCCGGGGGCCCTGGAAAGCTCTGAATGACCTTCAGAAACCTGGCTTTAGAGCCCGAGTTTGAGACTTCACTCTCTTTGGGTGACCAGGGTAGGAGGGTTCAGAGCTGGTCCACTCTTCCTGAGACCCAGGCGGTGCCCTGCTTACCACAGAGCATGCACAGACATAGGGTGGCATCTCCCTGCCCACGAGCTTGTGGGTGACCTGTCAGCATGGCCATAGGGCATCTCTAGCCTTGTTAAAAATTTTGTTTTGAGACAAGGTCTTCCTAAATTGTCCAGGTTGAGCTCCTTTTGTGTCAGCCTCCTGGAGTGCTGGGATTACAGACATGTGCCTTCATGCACATTTTAATAGGTCTGGGTGTTTATCGAGGTGGCTCTTGACTGGGACACTTGACATAGGCTGGAGATGTTTTCTTGCCACAGTGAGAAGCAGGAGAGGCTGCTGGCATGGAGAGACTGAGGTGCTGCCAGCACCCTGGGGTGCCCAGGATGGCATCCAGTGGAGGACTATCCAGCCCAGGCGTGGCGGTGCCCGGCAAGGAGCCTTGTCTGTCCGTAGCACAGTTCTAGTAGTTGGACAGTGATGGGTAAAGATCGTGGTTGAGAGGAGTCAGATTCAATGTCTGGTTCTGTCCTTGTTTAGTTTTTAATGTTCGGGAAAGAGATGCCATTGCCCAAGACATGTGATTTTCTGACCAAGATGATAAGTTGAAAGTTGCTGAATCCTGAGAAGATGTCACCTGTGCTGCTTCTGGGCGGAAAGGCTGTCTGTGAGGGCCTGGTTGGCCGTCGGCAAGTTCTATGGAATCTTTCCTTGTTAGCCTTCAAATGGAGCAGGCATCGGGATAAGAGTGGAGACACCTGAAATGAGACACAGTTTACTAAAGGATTTACAATCACTGAAGCTATTTATTTTGCTTTTGTAATTTCAAAATCTACATTTCCTTAAGTAAGTGTTTAGTGTAGGATAGAGAACCAGGGTGTGAGTGTCTGAGTTTGGCTTCTGTCCAGCTGCCCTCCAGCTGTGTCCAGCCCCCCTGAGAGGTTGGGATACTCCATCCTGATGGACATTTGCAGCCACGCACTTTGCCCTTTGTCACGTTGGTGTTCAGCCACTGCTACTGCTTTCTGGTGCAGGGTCACGGCTGTGGCTGGGTCTCCTGGTGCAGGTGTCCCTCTCCTTGGCTGCACTGTCACTGCAGGAGGGACTCAGAGGGCCTCAGAGCGAGCTCTGGAGGCCAGTGGGCAGCACTGTGGTGGACTCCTCCTTGAGGCAGCCCTCCATCTCTGCTCCGCTCAGGCAGGCCTGACCTCTCCTTCCTCCCTTCTCCACCAGTCTTTCTCCCTGCGTGCTCCCTGCCCACCCTCCCCTGTGACGTCCTGAGTGCTCTGAGCTTCCCCTTTGGCTTCCCCTTCTCAGCCTCTGCTTTTAACTTCAAATTAGCCTGTGCAAAGGAAAACCCTAAAATGTTGAGAAGTACGAGTGTTTTGCAATGTAAACCTGTAAAAATTTTTAACAAGCCAGGCATGGTGGCTCATGCCTGTAATCCCAGAACTCAGGAGGCTGAGGCAGGAGGATCGTTGTGAGTTCGAGACCAGCCTAGGCTACAAAGTGAGCTCAAGGCCAGCTTGAACTGCATAGAGAGACCCTGTCTCAAAAAGACAAAAAAAAAATTCTTAACAAAGCTAGTGGCTTGGATGGGTTTTCATGAGAACTACTGCAGCTAAGAGGCAGTGAAAAAAATTCCCTAAAATAACCAAATTTTGACCCCTTGCTTTTTAAAAGCTTTCCAGAACTTGGAGGAAGAAACAATTTCAAAATATAGCAGTGATTTAACAAATAAAGACAATGAGTTAACTAACCCTAAAATGAGTGATGTTATTTGCCAACAACTGATTTCTTGTCTTCCAAATTTTTACTCCACTTTGTGAATAAATTGGACAATGTGAAGAACTAGAAGGTTAACTTTGCTTTTTTTAAAAATTGAAACTAGTTTTTCAGAAGTAGAAATCTGGCATCAATTATGGAAACTGGAGAATCTGTTTCCAGTGTTCTGAGCATAGTTTGATGAAACCCACAAAGGCTTGCCTAGCGCAGGTTTGCCTTCAGGTTCGCAGTTCAGCAGCTTGGAGAGGATTCCAGCTGGCTAAAAGTCGTGTCTGCAGTAGTTAGGATTTCAGCTCAGTAGTGTTTACTCAGTGGTCTCTGGAGAAAGTGCTGGTAAACATTTCTAATAGGAGAAGAGGAGCTTGGTAACGTGTTAGGAGCCTGTAGCCCTGCAGACTGGGAGCAACTGGCTCTCAGGCCGGAGAAGCACGTGTCCACTTGTGCTGCAAGTGAGTTCACGTGGGAATATTCAGAGGCTGCCTCTAGCCTTGCAGGTTAAGTGGTCTTCCCTTCTGCTGGAGCCCTTGAGCGGAGCCTTACCTGACATCGTCATGTGATTTTCAGACTGCAAAAGCCCCAGAGTGCCCTTGGGATACAGCGCTGACACTTTTAATCTCTGGAGAAGGCGGTGGGAAACGCTCTTTATTGTTCTTGGACGATCCTGTCTTTCACGTATCCTCTGCCCATTACTTAGTGTCCCATGGCTGTTCTGTGCTCTACTCTGCAGATGGCCCTTCTATCCAGAGATGTCCATTCTGTGTCACCTGCCCATCTGCTGTCACAGTGGGTGGCACCTTCACTGCAGGTGACTTGGGTGCCTGCACTCTGTCCCAGTGCCCTGGTGTCCTGGACCTTGTCAGACAGCTGAGCTGCAGGCCCCATTGCCTGTTCTGGAGGGCTCAACTGTGCTTGCAGTGGGCCTCTCAGAGGGACCGTTTACAAAAGCAGGGAGAGCAGGGCAAAGGCACTTTCTCAGGAGAGTGTGTTTGCATCAGGTTATTTCAGAATATTGGATTCCAGACCTTGTTTGAAAAGTTTGGGCTCCGGCAGAGAACATTCTGCTCCCTCCCGCTCTCCACCTAATTCAGGAGTCCTGCGGGGCGGTGCCGGAAGGGTCATCCTTCAGGGTGTCATGGAGTTTGCTGGCAGCTGAGTGCGCTCCCCTCTGCAGGCTGGAATCACTGGTTGTGGATCCTCTTGGGAGGTCGGGTGTGGTGTGAGAGTGGTGTACGGAGGAGAAGGTGGCGTGTGTTTCAGACCAGACGGCTAAGTGTTGTTTCTGGAAGTTTAAAAGTGTAACACCTGTGATGTGTGTGTGTGTGTGTGTGTGTACATACACAAGGCCAAACCGTGTGGCAGTGTTTGTCAGCCCAGCTGACAGGCATCGTGGGGACTTACTGGCCTGTGCTGAGAGATGTGCTCTGTGCAGTTGCATGGAGAGTGACCATGTCTGTTCACCAAAGTCACAAGTGAATGTGTGTCCAGATGTCAGTGAACAGCACATATTTGCCATTCACAAATGTTGGGAAATAGGGAATTATAGTTTTTAAACCATTCTCATTAACATATAATACCATGGACAGGTTTAAATAATTAGAATCCAGTGAAGTTTAGTTAAGACTAAAATGATTTTAAAACTAATATTTTTGCTGCTAATTTAAGCAACGTTAATGTCTCTGTTTGTTTGTGTTAGGAAGGCAAAGATTCAGGGCCTGTGTGAGTAGAGGGTGGGGCCTTCAGGCCTGTGGGGTGCTCATCTCCACACTCTCATCAAGGCTTTGCAGGTACTTCCTCTCCTCCTCGATCGATCAGAGTCTCACTTCTGTTTGCTGCCCCTGGGGGCCGCAGGCCTGGGCTGAGTTAGTGGGTTGTGTGGGTTGCTGACCGTAGTCTCCAGCATGCTGGAGGCAGGTACCTGGCCCACTGCATGGGCTCTGAAGACAGTGTGTGCCGTGGGTGGTAAGGCAGGAGGCCTAGGTCTTGACCCCGCTGTGACCATCCCAAGACCCTGCACCTCTGTCCTTTCTTGTCACAGTAAGGGACAGGCCTTGTGCTCCGAATGTCTGAAGATGAGAAGTTGTGACTTGACATTGGATATGTGCCTTGATTTTCTTTTTGAGCCTGCTGTTCCAGGGCATCTGGGCATGGAACTACGTTATGTTGGGGGGTGCAGAGGAGGGAGTGAACTGGCAATGAAAAACCCAGAAAGTATGGGGCCTGGCCTCTGAGGTGGGTATTCTAGTGGGGCTGTCCCAGGGAAGGGTGAGGGTGGAAAGGTGGACAGTGTGTGCCTGGGAAGCTGAGTGAGGAGGGTGGGAGGATGTTTGGAAGATTGCGTGAGCCCCTCAATCTGATCCCCCTGTGTGTGGCCCTTCATGCTAACGGACTTGCAGAGGCTCCCAGGCCACTGCCCCAGGGACTGGTTCCAATGGCTGTGTGAGACTAGGTCACATCTCCAACTGGATTCATGCAAATATCCTAACAAAAACAGTGTCATTTATGGGTTCAGGGAACACACGCATGCATTTTCTGAAATGCATGCGAATATGATGAGTTCTTGTCCCCAGGCAGAGAGTGTGGCCCATCTTCAGCTTTCCTGAAATCACGACATTGAGGAGAAGGGCTCAGGCAGGAGGCCTCTGTTTTTCCTTGATCTTTCTGCAGCAGTAAATGCTCTGGAAACAGCCTTGTGTTTTTCCTGTCCTGAGTTTCTAAGAGATGCTTCTCTCCTCCACCTCAGGCCAGGAGGTGTTTTCTGTGGCTGTACTTCACAGGACCCAGGCACCAGCTGGGGGAATCCTGTCCCAGGGAGAGGGAGGGAGTCTGCAGCTGGGTTTCTTGGGAGCACGCATCTGCCTTTGGCTTAGGGATAAGAGAGAACATCGTGTGCAGCTCAGGAGTCTTAACCTCAGTCTGCCTGTTACGCGTGAGGCCCTGCATTGCACCCAGCACTGCAGAAACGAGAAAAACACACTTGCCTCCCTTGTCTTTCCATGCATGCATGGGAGGCTGGCGCACCTGGTAATTCTCAGGAATCCAACCCATCTCCCTCTTCTTGTGCCCAGGGGAACGAACGCCTGGGGCACAGTCATGCCAGGAACAGGTCCTTCAGAATTGTTGAGCGCAGGTGAGGTCTTCGGTCCTCCAGGACCATGCTTGATCACTGTGGAGCAGCAGGGTACGATTTGTGAGAACTCAGCCCCCTTCCTGCGCTCCCGAGGGCTTGCTGTCTTTTTTAGAGGTGTAATGCTCATGTTGACTTCTTTCTCTGAAGCACTGGGCGTTGTGTTGATTTGTGCTTTGTGGGTCTGGAACAGGCATGTCTTCCAGAACCAAGGAGGAAGAAACCAGGGTTGGGGTGTCGCTTCTGCATGGTGCCCTGGGCCGGGCAGCTTGTCAGGGGCTCTGTCCTCCTCTGCCTGGCTCTGGGTCTGTGCTGCCATCCATCTCACTAAGGAAATTCCAAGGTGTGGGTCATTTGCTGTTTTCCCAGCTGGAGATGAGTCCAGGGTTAGGTTTAGGGTTGAAAGTAGGCTGGGGAGGATGGTGACTGTCGAGCCGTTGTGCTGAGGAGCTGCTGTGGTGAGCATTTCTTGGCTGGCATGTGAGAAGCCCAGGCTGGAGAGGCCGAGCTGAGGGGAACCCTTGGTGGTAGCATTCCCCTTTCCAGAGTGATCTGTGAAAGAGTGGGGTACAGCGGGGGCTCCCGAACACTGAGTTCAGGGGAGTGTGACAGGTGCTTGTAATGAATGAGGTATTTACTGTGTTCTCTTTTATGTAATTTAACTTATTTGAATATTTAAAAATATCCTAGATATTAAAACCAGCCTTTTCAAAATCTAAAATAGATACAACTTTAGTCGCAGTATTCTTTGTCATAAAGTAAAAATTTATCTCTTGAGAGTAATAGAAACAATATTTATGTATTCAACTTTTAAACAGAGGTTAAACTGTTAGTTAAAAGAATTAAAAACCATCAATTAAGGTAAAAAAATCTTAACAGAATTGTTTCTGGTCTTTTGGAGACAGAGTCTCACTATGTAGCCCAGGCTGGCCTTGGATTTGCAGCAGTCCTCCTGCCTCGCCCTCCTGAGTGCTAGGATCACAGGTGTGTGCCACCATGCCCAGTTTTAAAAAGAATTTTTGAAAGATTGTCAGAACGTTATCTTAGAATTTTCAGAATTAGAGTAGGTTGTTTGACCTGTTTTTCATTTTGGTTGGGAATGAAAAATGTATTGGTACAAATGGAAAATTCAGAATGAATCATAGTCTTACTTCGCAAGTTTTCTTAGGAAATTTTAGTATTTAACCTCAATCTGTCAGATAAATGCTAGAGGATTGGCAAGGATATTTGGCAAAAGAAGTACTACTGAGTGACATTTCTGAGCACTGCATCAGGTCCCCAGGGGAAATGAAATAACACTGGAACTGTGTACTCTTTTTTTTTTTATAATTTTATTTAAAGAGGAAAAAACAAAACAAAATAAAACAGAATAAAGGGTAGCAACCATACAGCATTCCAGGGAAAAAAGGAAAAGTACAACAATAAAACCTAAGAAATTATTACTTGACTAATTACATACTGACTTCTTGGAAATAGCTGCTCAAGTTACAAAGTTAAAGCATGTAAAGTAGACATTCAAACAGTGAGACTGTTAACAGTTCTGCTCCACGATCTGACAAAAACAACAATATGGTCATCCATCTTACCCACTCAAATATACATGCAATTATATCAATAGGGTAAAATTAAATACAACAAAACAGAGCAAAGCGGATCACAAGAAAGCAATGTAAGACATAAATTT
>PVJX010013277.1:0-47843 GCA_004027295.1 Dolichotis patagonum
TCCTAGAGGTGCGTAATCACCAACTGCTGCTTGCTACATGGACAAACGGTTCTGGGCTCTACCCGCTGCTCACCATTTCTGGTTTAAGTGGTGGAAATAGGCATGATCAAAACTCAACTTTAGAAACTTCGCTCTAGCCTCAGTGTGGAGATCAGATGGATGGAGGCAGGGAGGGGAGGTGGTCCATGCCCAGGGAGACACGGCAGGTGTTCAAAGATTATTTTAGGTTGAGCTGTATGAAGTGGCTAAATCCCAGCAATATGAATAAGGCAGACTCAAAACTTAGGAGTGACGGTGAAATAGAAAATGACTTCTAGGCATCAACCAAAGGAGGCAGAGAAGGTAGGTGACTTCTACTGAATTCCATCTAACTCCTGTACTAACAGTTTCCATGCGTGATCGTGTGGAACCCAGAACACTGGGACGTCCTCAGTGCATTCCACTGTTTTAAGGTTTAGCTGATTGGCCTTCGCTATGGTTTGAAAGTCTTCCCGAAAGTGCGAAAGTGCGTCTGGGAAACTCAACCCCCAGGGTGTCAATGTTAGGAGGGATCCAGGAGGAGGGGATGAAGGGGTGGCTGCCGCTGCTGTAGGAATGAGTTCTTTATCACGGGAGCTGATTCCTTATGAAAGAAAGGCAGGGGTGGGCTGCATTTTACCTTCTCTCCCTTTCTCTTTCTCCTTCCCTTCCTGCTTCTCCTTTTCCTTTCCTTTCTCCCTTCCTCTTCTTTCCACCCTCCCTCCCTCTCCCTCTCTCTTTCACACTTTCTCTCCACTTCTCTCTTTCCTTATTCACTTTTCTGCCTTCTGTCACGGATAACCCAGAAAGAAGCCCCTCATCGATATTGGTTTCTTGATCTTTGACTTCTCAGCCTCCGGAAATGAACAGACTTCTGCTTATCATAAACTACCCAGCCTCGGACATCCAGTCACAGCAGTAGAGAACGGATTAAGATGGCCCTGGATTGCTGTTCCTGATTACCTTTATCTGGACTGCAGAAACTTTAACTTAGCTTTGAATAAGTATCAATCTTACAGGTAGCATTCACTAGTCATAACAGATTTTGATTTCTTCCCATTTATTTCTCTCTGTATAATCTCTAATCAGTATTTGGCATGCAGTAGATGGGCAGCAATTATCTCCTCACATAAAGGTAATCAAAACCATTTTAATAATTAAATCATTTTTAAATTATTTGCTAAATGACTCACACATAGGCTGTTAGAAAGTAGAACCTGACACAGTGACCTGGATAACACCTGGTTCACATCCATCTTCACCTTTCACTATGTTTTCTAGGTTTCAGGAAACTGAAAATTTGATGTGGAGTGTCAAGAACAGTGGGGCAGTCAGCTGGATTGCTTGAAAATCATTTGAATAATTGGCCTTTATGAACACGGGAGAGGCAAAGGGAAATGGAATTTGACTGCAGTATTTCCTAACAATCCTCCTTTACTTAACAGCAAGGTGTTAGTAGAGCCACGGGATGTTGGAACTGGAAGAGGCCTTAGGGACCATAAAACCCAATCCTTTTCTTTACAAAGTAAGAACAGTGAGGCCCAGCAAGGCTAAGAAAATCTGCCCAGTGCTTCACAGCTGGGCAGCAATAGAGTGGGGCACAGAGGTCAATCCTCTGTCTTCTAAATCAGGTCAAACCAAGTGAAATTTGAGTCACTAATATATTTTTAGGCAATTTGCTAATTTTTAATACTGCAGAAATCAGTGCCCTGAACTTTAGCCTTTTATCTGATGCGAGTCAGATACAAAATTAGCTTTTAACACCGTGCATTCAGTGGCGTGATCTGACCACAGTACAATAGTAGCTAACTGCCACCCACTGAGGATTTAGAGAACCTTTTGTGAATCACCTTACATAGCTCAGTAGTTCAATCTTCTAGTGAACTGATTATTTAATAATTCCTTCCCAACTCCAAGCTGTGGGAAGCACTGAAAATATACATTAGGAAGATTTCTTCAAACCAGAATCTAAGTTTCTCTTTCCCCTGGGTCTAAAGATATCCAACCCCTCGGCTATGGGCAGCCACTAGACACTGCGCGAATTGTGCTTGGGACCAAGAGCCATGCAAAAAGTTCCAGATCCTTCTGTGGGCCAGGGCTGGGGGAACGCTCCCTGATTATCCTAGCATGTGGAGCAGAAGCTTGCCACACTGATGATTTCTTTGGCGATTAGACAGGAGTGTTAAAGACCTTAAGGTCGTATTTAGAGCTGGTGAAAGGCGGTGTAAGGTTTGTAAGGCCTGTAACAGAGCGTCAGCTGGCAGTTGTGCATTTCTGACAGTTGAGACATGAACACGGCTTTTACTGCTTCATAGGGACCGATGGCTCAAAAACCTATGACAACATCAATTTACATTTCGACAGCTCACTAAAGACACTGTAACCATGTTCTACAGTGATTTACAGGAAGGCGAGCAGTTGGCTGCTAAAATCAAGGAACTGTCATGAAAGCAGAATTGAAAAGCCAAGGTTTACTTTGAGATTTTTTTTTACCCAGTTCTCATGGGGGTAAATGTGTTCTCTGATCCCTGAACCTTCCAGTGAGCTGATGCCACCCACACCAAGACCTGCTCAAGAGTTTGTGGCAGAAGTTTGTCAGTTTGGAGCACTTACCTTCCTAAAACTTTTACCACCAATAAAACTAGTGTATTATGTAACTTGGGGAAAAAAGCAGAACTCATATTGTAAGCCCTTCTCGTTTCTATGTGTTCGTTTTTTTACTGAGAATTCATTTGCCAAATGCCATTCTAATTTCTGGGAAAACAGCAAAGAGAAATAGAGTCCCTGCTTTGGAGAGCTTGCACGCTCATTGTAAAGACCCGTAGGTGTAGAAAGCAAAGATAAACCGACTCTGGTACTAAGTAAAGCAATTGTGATGAATGAAACAATGGAGCCGAGATGTCTGTGCGTGTCTGAGCCTGCAGGGCAGCCACTGGTTTAGCTAAGTGATTAGGAAGACCCTTCAGTAACTGAGGTCCTAAGAAAGAGAAAACCACGTCTTTGCAGCAATCTGGGGCTGTGTAGTGCAATAAAGGAAAAACAAGTGCAAAGGTCCTGAGATACGAAGCTCAAAGACATTCTTGCATTTAATTTTAATTCTAAAATGCAGCTGATGCTATGATGTTGGCTTCTTTCTCAACAATAAATATTTTGAAGGGCTAAAGATTATTTTGGTATAAATGTGATATCTAGGAAGAGCTCACACCTAAGTCCGAGGAAAGCCAGAGTAGCTGGGGTACAGGGATGGGAACTGGGGGAGGGCAGGGTGGGGTGAAGTGCAGAGGGAGGCAGCCAGGAGCGAGGTCATGCAGGGTCTTGACTGAGCAATGCGGTTCTAGCTTGGAGGGCTGGAGAGCTGGGAGGAAGAGGAGACAGTGTGGGCTGTTTTGCAGAGACACGCCCCGGCCTTGTGGATGAGTTGCGATGGCACTAGGAGACCAGGCAGGCCAGGGAAAAGGGAGGTGACCATCTCCAGACCTAAGATAATTGGTGAAATCGTTCTTGGTGTTTAACGCTGCATTTAAAGGTTATTCCTTCTGCAAACTCTTTCCCGATTTCCACAGGTGGATACAGAAGTCCCTTCTCAGTGGACTCTGCGCATGCCCCTCTGGAGAACTCATCCTTGGAGCTCACCCAGACAGGGACTGTCTGCTCCGTCTGTCTAGACCGGAGGTGAGCACCGTGCAGCTGTAGCTAGGAAGCCCCGAGTCAGCCAGAGCCCAGCATGGTGCATGAGCAGTTACCACACCAAGAGAGAGGCTGCCTGCTGGAACCCTCTGCACCGAAGAATGCTTGGCTGCCTTCTGGGTGTCTGTCTGGCTTTGGATCTCCCAAGGGCTGGGAAAAGCTGCCATCCCAAACACAGTCCCCAGGCTTTGCTGCCCAGTGAGACAGTGGGTCCACACTTCTACCTGAGAGCTCTTTTTAGCTCCATTTCGAGTTGAGTCTCAGCCTGGGGGCTGGGTGGAGAAAGGGAAGATGCCGGAACCTCAGGGGTGTGTGCATTGGCTCGGGATAAAAGTGCATTGATTAATACTAGGGTAAGGAATTGTAGCCTAGAGTCTATGACTGAGTAGATGCTAATTATGTATTTTTCTCCCCATATCCTGCCTCAAGCCAGCAGCGAGGCTGCCAAGTGTAAGTGTGGGCTGGAGAACTTTTTCTTGTTATTGTTTTCAAAAAACTTGTGCATGCTCAGATTCTTCCTAACACAATTGGATGCACATTAGGCCAGTGAAATAAACAAGGGACTCTGGTCATGGGTTAATCTGCAGAAATTTACAACCGCTTGAGCTGGTCCCTTTGGAGAAAGAAGGCTTAAATGATCCGGACTGGGCAATGACTCAGCGAATGAGCTGCTTTAGGAGTCAAGCTGACCCGAGTTTAAATCCAAGCCCTGCCACTCGCTAGATCCACGATTCTGAAATAGTGGCCTGACTCTGTGAACCTCTGTGACCTCCAGTGTAAAATGTACACGCTGATACTGACCTAGTATCCCGCAGATAAGAGAGCGCGGTAGATCTCAGAGGCTGTGTGTTGGCATCTTTATTTCTGCTGTGGACCGAGGCCCACAGTCACCTGTTGGACAGGTCCAGGGCAGGACCATGTGTTCTTTGTCCTCAGATCCTCAGTCCTGCCATGAGGCCACCTCAGCTCGTGGTGGACACATGGCAGTTACTCCACCCAAGTGAAGCTCTAGTCTTCCTTTGGCTGTGTGGTTACCACAACCATCGGGGCCTTGTCATTGCCATATTGAAGCCTGAACTGGGTCCCACTGCAACCAGACAGACTCTCCCTGTCTCACTGACGCTTGTATCCTACACATTACTCATCTACTGCTGCTTTTGCTAATGATTGACCCCCCCCCATTATTCTCTGTGTCTCTTACCCTTGCCTCGCCTGAAATTCTAAGACTGCAGTTTCCTTCAGGCAGCATGGTTTTGCGTGCATATTACTACACTCACAATTAGTTGGAGGCTGGGTTTAAGAACAGGCTCTGGAACCAGACCCCTGGGGTTTCCGCCGCAGCTGGGCAGTTTACCACTGTCCGTGCAACACGGGGCCACTTCTTTCCTTCCACTGGGCCACAAATGTTCCTTCTGCAGGATGGAAGCCACCACCTACGGTATCTAGTTGGACAAAGGGTAGACATTCGGAGCAGTGTCCAATGCGGGGTAAAGCACAGAATAACTGCTGGTTTCTACGATACTAGGAAAGCTAGTAGGATCACCAGTCCCTAAGAGGAAATGTAGCTCAGAGGGAGAAAGATTAAGATGTATAATGTAGAAAAGAAACTTCTTGGCTTCACCAAGAATGACAGGAAAGAGCACCTAGTTATATCTTCAAGAAAAACATTTGATGAATTCTGTACCAGCTTTCTTTCAGTCAACACTGCAACCTGCGTTTATTATAAAAACCTAGGACAGAGAAGTCACATTGCCTGTTACATTAACATTGTATTGGTGTCAAGAAAATGCAGGTTGTATCAGGAGCAAATCTAGAAACTCACAGAAAACTCTGCGTTTTCTTGGCACGAGAGGAGTACGTCTACATCTAGAAGCCTGTGTGTGGTTAGGGAAGGGAGCTCTCACACGGAGAGAAAGCGAAGGGCCAGGTATTCGGATTCACACGAGTAGTGGATATTCAACCATCCAGGGCAGGTGAGGCTCCCAAAAGAGGCGATTGAGCACCTCAAACCAAAATCAGATTTCCCAGTCTATAATTATGGATGCCGAATTTGTTCATTTGTAATTCAAGAAACGAAATCTCAGGATTTCGATGGCTTGCGCAGGGCCACCCAGCTCTGTAATTGGCAGAAGCAGGGCTCTGCCATGGGGTGGCACCTAATCTAACGCTCTTCCTGCTACACTAACGACAAGCACACGGAAAACCCTCGCAAGGAATGGAGAGGAAGTGTCAAGAAACCCCTGGACGGCTAGACTTTGGTTGAATGGTGTACGATCAGAATTGGAGATGGCTCCACATACCGACTGCACACTGAAACTGGTGGGCATCCTTCCGTGGGGAATCTTCCTTCTCCGTCCACCCAAGTGAAGTCTCTGCAATACGGTTTCTTCCCCTTTGCCTGCATCGCATTTTCCTTCATAGCACTGATCACTGTTTATGATCACAAATGTAACCCTATAATTAGGATAGGTATTTGTCTCTTCCTCTGGAACTCTGGGAAATCTGGGAATAAGGGGTATCAAATGGGTTCCCTGTGTCTAAACTAATACAGTGTGCAGCAAATAGTAGATGCTCAAGAAATAACTCACGAGTGAATAAATGGATACAGCACCAACCGCTGAGGACTGGAGATGTAAGCAGACAGCAACAGCCAAGAGTAAATTAACCTGTGACAGAAGAGAAATCTGTGACAGGACAGAGTGCTGAATCGGGGTAACTCAGTAGGTAGTCCTGCAGGAGAGAGCACATAGCACTTGCCAAGGAAGGACTCAGATCCCCAAGTGACATGAACAAGTCAGGTGTGAAAATATCAGGGAAAGATGTGGGAGCAGATGAGAGTGGGGCGTCTTGGAGACCAGTAAGTGGAGGAGCCCGGGGGAACTGGAACAAGGAGGTAGGCAGAATGCGGTGATAACCAAGACCCCATCCCTGAGGCCTCCAAGGCTGGAGGTCTGGCAGGAAGGTGCTGAAAGGCTCCTCACCAGGACCCCGCTTGATGCTGCAGAGAAGAGAGTCACTAGAAGGCCAAGGCCAGAGGCGGAGACTGCTGAGGTTTTGCAGAAATGCACGTGAGAGAGAGGACTGTGGCCTGTGTTACCTCACGAGCAGAGGGGCTAGAAAGTGCCCAAAGGCAGGGCTAACTGGATGCATTGGATCCAGTCAGGTGTAAGGGAAAAGGAGGAATCCTAAATGGCTTCCAGGGTTAGAATTGAGCGGATGAAGGTGCAGTGATTGAAGTGGGAGCTGGAGAGGCTGAGGAAGAGCAGGGGCTGGAGGGTGAGGCCGTGTCAGCTGGACTTGCAGGGCTCCAGCCAGTAAGAACAGCCTGCGCATCTTCCAGAACCCCAGGCTCCCTCTCCAGCCCTGCGTCTTCTCTTCTGAGCCGAGGAGGGCACCAACCCGGAGACTCAGCGCTGCCCCTCCTCCATCTGCGTCTGCTCCTCTCTGTCCTCTCTTCTGCTTCGTCTTGTGCGGGCTGTCTGTCCCCATCCCTCAGTAGTCGCAAGAATTCACCCGGCACACAGAACATTCCCGAGGCTCCCTGCCAGCATGGGGCTATGCGCTCCCACCGTGCTCGCCACGCCTGGTCGGCTGCTGGCCAACTACGCCATGCAGATCCTTGACCTGCTCGCAGAAGCTCTGACCGGGCCTTTAAACTTGGTTTGGGTTATTTGTCCAAGGCGCTGAGGCATGTCTGGGTTGGCACCTTGGAGCTCATGGCTCCTGACAGTTCCAAGGTTGTCATGGTCATGACAGCATTCCCTCGCTCGGCCTAAACGCCTGGTCTAAACCCTGCGGGGAGTGCCCAAGGGTAAATGCTCCTCATTCCTTCAAATCCACAGCAGACAACCCGAGTGTCCTCGGCTGCCCCAAACAAAAGCCCATCTCCTCCCTGTGCCAGGCAAGGGGAGAGGGTCTGGTGGCCTCCATCTCCGTAGCGATCTGCTGAAATCTCTGGGGATGGCAAGGCGTCTTTTTGCATAACACTGACAAGATGTAACATGAGCCATTCCCAAACGAATCTTGCAAAATATTTGGAAACAGGATGCTTACACAAAATAATGTCAGCGTTACTAGAAAGCTTCGGCCATTTGCTGTAAACTTGGACTTTTAAGTGGCACCCAGGTGGCCTGCTTTTGGAATATCCAGTTCTTTCTTCTTTTTTAATAGCATTAAAAGACCTGACACTTGGTTTAAGACCTTTAGTGCTTAGCAAAATGTAGAACCTGGCACGGTCATAAAGAAGATAAATTTGATCTTACTTCTCGAAGCCGTTAAAAAGAAGAAAAAGGGAATACTGTCAGTAGGAAACTAACATGGCTGCCTGGGCTTCTCAGAGGACTCTGGGAGGAGACAACTAAGGTCACTCCAAACTCTCTTGGGTTCCAGGAAGGGAATTTACTCTCCCTGGTACCTCACACCCTCACCCAGCTAAAGCAAAGAGCATTAGCAAAAGAGATCTATCTCTCACCAGAGTCCATCTTGATTGAGGAAATGAACAATTCAGGAGAAGGATTCTGTCTTCCAGGGCTCATGATAAGGATCCTTGCCAAAGCCAACCGCAGAAAGGAAAAGGCCTTTTTGGGACTAGGGAGTCACTTACCAACAGGTACTAGTAATAAGGACCCTGAATCGTTTCCCCAAGTAATGCAGACGGAGGGGCTGAATTGCAATGGACATAAACAGTTTCAGGCTGAGAATACAAGTGGGAAATGGAGAAGATTTGGGCACCAGGGAGAGATAGGAATTCACACTGGTGAGATTCACAGTCCAGGTGTGGAAAGAAGAGCGAGGCATGGAAATCCAGGGCCCTCAAAGTGACGGGGAAAAACTGCTCGAGGGTGACCTGTCTTCTCGGACGTGAAGATGACAGTGTCTCAGTCCCGTCCCCTTTGGGTTTATTATCACACAGAGCGGAGACTCCCTGTGTCATTAACAGCATCCTCCTGACTGTGTGGTTTTGGCTTCTCAGGTGTGGGGCAGAGTTTAGACAAAAAGGGGGCGGGACTGGGGTGGAGAAAATTCATTGACGCAATTGACCTGTACGTCGTCTCTGGTGTTGGACGGTGTTTTCTGTGCCTAGGAGTGTGATTTCCACAAAAGAAATACTCACTACATACTCAACGCTAAAAGCATTAACTAATTTTTTATTCTACAGCCCATCAACTGGTCAAAAGTATTTTCATGCAATTTTATTACTGCCAAAGAAATTAAAAATGTGCACATCTAAGAAGAGTGAACTAGCCTGAACACACGGTATCTAACATTTTAAAAGGCTGTGTCTTTCTTTACAGCAAGTCAATTTACTGTTCCAGTGAGCAAAAGAGTAAAGGCAATTGAGTACGTACTAAGATGTTGAAACTAAAGTTACAGTCAGGCCCCAACATACAATAGACAGGAAATGTCACAGGAAGAAAATTATTGTCCAAGGCATATTTACAGACTCTGCAGAACTGCTTGCTGAAGTTTTCACCTCAGTCAGAATAAAACTACAAAAAGGGGTGGGTGGCAGGTGGCGTATGATTCCTTCACTTCTGGTCTGCTAAGACGACTTTGAAGAAACCATTATGGACTTGGGAACTGAATTGTAGGCTGGTCTGGATTCACTGTGTAGTCCAGGCTGGCCTCGAACTCATGGCAATCCTCCTGCCTCAGCCTCCTGGGGAGCAGGTTTATAGATGTGAACCATGCATGTGGAGGAAGAATGATTCCTACAGAAAAGATGCAGTGTAAACAGGAGAGAGTGCGGGATGAGCTGGGACTGCTCCCCGAGGTGCTGAGAAGTACCAGAAACCCGGATCTGTGAGTGAACTCCTGGGGGGACAGAGGGTGGAGAGCGCCCACTCCAAAGGGAGACAGAGCAAGGATGTTCTGTCCATGAGTGACGTTCCCACGAGGGGTGTGATCATCATGTACTGCAAACACGGGCTCAGTAAAAGACCTTTTTCGTTTCTCCCTCTAACTTTTGGAGTGTCGAAACTGCTGTTCACCTATGGAAGAGGTGGAGACACAGAGCCTAAGATAGAAAATAGACAAGAAATCAGCTAAAATCCTCTTTCCCACTGAAGTTTTCCATTTTTAAACATACACAAAGGATAAAAGAATCAACCCTAAATCAATTTGGAGTGCTCTATTGGGCTGACATTAAATTTTCGGAACTGATACTACGAGGTATGGTCAACAAACAATAATGAATGATGGAAATTTTAAAACTGTATTACAGTAAAAGATGCCACGAATCCCCTCAAAGGGCAGTACTCCCCCTCACTTCTGCACACTTATCCCACCCTTCTCGTCACTTTCTGAAGCGGTTCTGGAAGTCCTCTTTCAGGAGGGTCTTCAGTTTGTTGTCATGGCTGCCTCGATGTTCTGAATTGACTCAAAGCTTTTACTTTTCATGCTCCTTTTGACTTCAGGAAACAGCCAGAAATCGCACGGTCCCGGATCCAGTGAATAAGGAGGAGGACGGTATACCGTGATGTTTTTATGAGCTGACTTTTATGTTCGATGGTAGTCAGTAGAAACTTAACCGTATTTTTTTATCATACCTCACACCTAGTAAAGATATGAAAGAGAACTTCCAAAAGTATAAAAAATAATAGGATACATGTGTCTGAAGTGAGGGGAAGTAGTTTGAGGGGATTAATGGCCATGTGTCCTTTAATGTAATACAAATTTGAAATATAAATATTCATTGCATGGCTTGATTGCTTCTTACACATTCTCAGTATAAAGGAATTGTATCTCCAGTGTGTGCATAAAGCTCATGGTGTGTGCCCACAGACACATCCTGGGAGAGAAAGAATAAAAAGTATGGCCACAGAAACAAGTAACAGATTTTTAACGGCTGGTAAACACTAAAAACATCACAAAATACAACTTTTGACTTCCTGGCACATTGACTTTGGAAATTAAAATTTGATTGTCTATTATTTGATAGTCCCTCACATGCCCATATTTTAGTAATGTTTTCTGCAAAAAACAAAAAACAAAGAAAATACTACCTTTTTGTTGATCAAACTTTTAATATCACATAGGTTTACACACTACTGACAGGCATAACAATAAATTTTACTTTGTTGATTTTTCTCATGAAGAAGTGCAACAACTTGTGTAACGCCAAGTGTAACAACTTGGCATTTATAATTAGATAGACTCCAATTTCTAGTTTAAGTAAGCATCTATTGCAACTGAATCATTTTCTCACCATCTTAAAGAGTGTGTAATGATCGAAAAAGTTGCGACAGACCAGTTTCCGGTTCTGTGTGGTTCAGCTCAGCTTTTCCCCACTACTCGTGTATTTCCAAAGCCAGGCACTGTAGGACAATCTTGCATAGAGGTGGCGCTGGCTTTGGGCCTTTTAACTGTGACACCAGTGAAGTGGCCAGGTAACAGGAACAAACTTCACAGTGTGGCCTTGCTTTCATAGAGCTTTAGGCCTACAAAGGAGAAACAGAAAATAGTCAACTAAATAAAATAAAAACCCATGAGATGAGTGTTTTGGAGGAAGAGGGCATTGTTCTACAAGAATGATTGAAGAAGGAACCTGGCCCGTGATAAGTTTGTGATGGACAGTGGCGTAGGTATGAAGCAGAGGCCCAGGTAATGTGCCCGGAGGCAGAGGAGGCCCAGCCCAGTCCCCGACAGAGCCCGCAACCGAATCACAGAGCCTTTTCCTCACCCCTGAACCTTGGAGCTGTGTCGTGCTTACCCTCTGGCTCACTGGGCTTGGGCAACGGTTCCGTCTTCCTGGAGCAGGCTGGGGACAAAGAAGAGCCATAGCCCTGTCCTCCCCCAGTCTTGCAAGACTTTCACTTAGCCCAGCTGCCTCTCGCATCCCCAGACCTCGTGGGGCGTGTATTTCCTTGGCATTATAGACTGCTCACCTTGTCTCCTTTGCAATAATCTGAGATGCTTGGTTGAAATGCTGGGCTTAGCTCTACCCTGGAACCGCATCTCCAAGATCAAGGGAATGACACACAGTGCTCTGAAGTTTTATGGTGTCTCTCAAGTGAACGCTTCGCGTCGGAGGTTTATGAATGAGTATGCCAGGGACGGTGAGGCAGCCTTTCCAGTCTGCAGACTGTCTCCTACCAACGCAGCAAATGCAGGGGAGGGAAGAAACACCAGCTCCACGAACAGCCCCCGGAGGAAGGTGTGATGTCTTATAGGGCAGCAGCGCTGATGCTAACAACACACAGAGATGATGACTCTTTACAGCATTGTTAAAATAGCAAAGGATTGGTAACGACCCAGTCATGCACATATGAGGTGCTGATTAAAACAGACTACAGTGCATTCCCACAACAGCGTATTGGGCAGCTTTATAAAGCAATGCACTCACACACTGCTAAGACATGTTTTAAGTGAAAAAATGGTCAAAATTCTGGGCGGTGTGTGTGGTGTACTACCTTCGGCCCGAGAAAGAGAGAATGTAAAGTACGTGTTCATCTTGGCTGCTACTCAGTCCCACGAAGAAAAGTTGGAGGGGTTCAGAAGAATCACAGAAAGGGTGTGACCCATCATATGAATGTCCCTTGCTGACTTGGGGTTCCAGCACCAGGCAGCTGGCTCCCCTGTCTGCGTGGGAATTGAAGGGGAGCAGGATCTGTGTGTTTATAGGGTGCCTTTTATGGGACACCCCTTTCACCCGACAGGGTCCTAGTTGTCCCACCTGTGACTGGGGGTCCCTCACATGGAAAACTTTCTTTCGTCCTGGTGTCCTGTGATGCCCACCAGAATGTTGTGTGGCTTGGGGAAAACCCAGCCTGAGGTGGCCTGGCGCTGGACTCACAGTTCTTAGGCAGCAGCTTCCCGGTGACGAGCTTATGATACATTGTGCTTGAGGCAATAGATTTACGTTTCCCCACCTCACTTTATCTACCGTCTGTGGCCAGTACCGTGTCGAACCGCCTCTGGACCCGGGGGTGGGTTTGCACGGACCACGGTGAAGAATGCTGAACGTGGAAATTGCTTTTTCTCCTTGCCCTGGAATCCTCCGGATGCCATGTGAAGAAACCCAGGCCAGTCTGACGATGACAAGAAACACAGGACGAGCTACCCACCCAGCCCCCTCCTGGCTCACCCGCACTGCCCTAACTGGAAGCCCGTCAACTGCTCAGTCATGTGGACGAAGAGATTGATGGTGGGGCTTAGGTATTGCACAATGGAAAGCCATTAACCAGCAGCCACAAAGGAGAGCTGGAGGAGAAGTGGACGGATGCCTGTGGCTTTTGCATCTGATGCTATTTCTGAAGTCAGTGAAGCAATGCAGGTGGCCAGAAAGAAAATCTGGGCAGAGAGCAAGAAACAATGAGGGCCCACAGGATCCTATAAATGGCTTCTTGTCCCTTTGCTAGGGCGCCTCGCCCGGGACTCAGGGAAGCTGAAGGAGGAGATTGGTGGGAGCTGGGTCTTGTTACGGTGCTGATGCCCAAGAGTGGACCACTGGGCCAGTAGCATGTGTGAGTTGCAAAAGGCAGTGGGACCCAACATTGCCAGCATCAACACCTTCCCAATCTCACGTGATATCTGATGTGACCCGCCCTAATCCAGAATTACACAGGGAAGGGAATTCTAAAACGGTACGGTTAAGCGAAGTAAATGCAGTGTGCCTAAGTCACCCAGCTCCCATGGGCTTGGCCAACCAACCCAGACAGCACAGGCCTCCTCAGCAGAGGCTGGCCAGTATCACCAGACCGGAAGAATGGTTCACTGTGCCCCAGACTCGCCAGCAGAAGGGTGGTTTTAAACCACTCGGATTGCTGCTCTTGTGAAGCTGTTAGGCGTGGAGGTCTAACGATGGTGGGCTGGGTCCCTAACAGGGCAGATAGGAGCCAGAGCAGCAGCGGGCTTCTCCGTGGACACCGTATTCAGTAAGACATGTATCATTTTGGTTTTTGACCCAGGTACATGTGTCTGTGGTGAAGACAAACATTACTTTTGAAAGTGTCTGGAGGGCGTCTCATATGCTGCAGACACACTGCCAAAGGCGTGGTTGAAAGGGAGGAAGGGCGGTGAAGGAGAAACGCAGAGACGGTGCCTGCCAGCCCGGTCTTCCCAGGGCGGCTCCAGTGCTCACCTTTTACAGGGAACCGCGTCAGGTCCCCGACTTCCCTTCCGCTCTCATCCTTACTCCAGTCCATCAGCGAGCACTGGAGTCCGTCTCCGGGTCCCTCTTAAATTCACCGTCATCTCTGCTCCACCACTGTCCCTGAGGTCCAGGGGCCAGAGAGGCCTGCCAGGACCCAGCCAGCGGCACCCTGACTGATATCCCTTCTGGCTACCGCCTGGTATCTCGGATCTGTGCTCGTGTTTCACAGCAGTGGCATTTGTTAAAATATAACCTGGGCCGTGCGGTCCGCTGGCCTCAGCTCCCTGCTGCTTGGAGACGTCAGTGTCTCCCCGTTGTGGTCGGAATTCACTCATTTTCCTTGCTGTGATGCACGTTGCCGAGACCCATCTTACTCCTTCCGACCCAACTGCAGGGATCTCCAGTGTCGCCCTGAGACCCATGACAGAGGCCACCGTTCACCTCCTCGGCCCCTTACGCCTCCCATGGCTCTGTCTTTGCGCGTGCCGCTCCTGTATGATGGCTGTCATTGCTTTCCGTTCCCTTAGGCTGTCTGTCCGGGAGAGACTGCGACCTCCGGGAAGGCAGGAGCCCTCTTAGCTTGGTTGTCGTTACATCCCTGAGGCCACACGCAGTGCTGTGCACATGGGGAGCCCGTCAGTGTTTCACAGATAAACACACGACTGAGCGGGGCGAGGTGAGTTGAAGTAATCCTCCTCCTCCTGGACACACCGAGTCCCCGTCTCTGTCTTCTTCCTGGGAGCCTCTGCCCTTAGACGTGATTGCCTGGCACAGCCTTCACGTCCCTCAGTTTCCACTGCCTTGCGTCCTTCTGAGAAGAGCCTGCTCTGACCCCTGTCTCCTGCACTCTGCTCCCAACTCTTTCTCGGCTTATCACTTCCTAAAAGTGTAATTTTTGTGTGTTTGTGTGAGGCCAAGAACTTGTCTTTTTTTTTTTTCTTTTTGAGATAGGGTCTCACTATGCAGTTCAGGCTTGGCGTTGGGCTCACTGTGTAGCCCAGGCTGGTCTCGAACTTGTGATGATCCTCCCTCCTCAGCCTCCCGAGTGCTGGGATTACAAGAGTGCACCACCAAGCCCAGCTAAGAACTTGTCTTTTCTTATGAAGAATTGTATTTGCAGTTAAGAAGGTATCGTGAATAACACAGGATGAGCTGCCCACCCCACCAATGAATAACGAACGAATACCACTGATGTTCTAGGTGTGCTCTTCCTAACCTACCTGTGAGGACCGAGGCTCCTGGTCTTTCACCCCCAGCCACCACTGATGGGGCTGAGCGTGTGGGAGAAAACAGAATTCACGTCTCTGGGCTGCCTCCGCCTCCTGGATCCCACCTTCCCTAGTGATCCCCTGTGGTACCGACCTGTCCACACCGTGACAAGCCGACTGCATTCCCCTGGATGTCGCACTCGGCTTGCCAGCCTGAACTGCCTTTCACTCTGCGTCGTGCTTTCTTTAGAAGAACTGAAACGCTCTCCTGTTCTCTCCCAGTCTCCTCACCTGGCTGCGTGTACCTGGTCATGTCTCCCCCGGTTCTGATATATGATTGAAGAAATGGAAAAACCAAGTCCACGAAAAGTTATGGAAACTCAGTGTGATGACTGACTTCACGCGCCAGCGCCACCAGGCCCTGGGATGCCTGGGTACCTTACCAAATAGTTTCTGGGTGTGCTGTGTGAGACGTTTCTGGAAGACGCTGGCATTGAGATTGGCAGCTGGGTAATGCAGGATTCCCCTCCGAGTGTGGGTGGACATTGCCCAACTGCTGAGGGGCTGGATGGAGTACTAAGTTGGAGGAGGGTTGAACTCATGCTCTGCCCGATGGCTGGAAAACCCACCACCTGCCTTTAGTATTCCTGGTTCTCAATCCCTCAGACTCAGACTGGAATCTACACCACCGAGTCGCCAGCTGTCCAGTCCTGAAGCCACACCCTCGGCCCTCCCGGGGCTCCCTCCGCCTTAGAGATGGCGGACCGTGGGATCCCCAGCCCGCATAACTGCTCAGGGCAGCTCCTCCGAAAAGCCCTGATCAACACACTCAGAAATATCTCTAGACGCTTCACTGTGTCTTTAGGACCTTGCCGTTCTAAGGAGCTGCACAGCCTCCTACTCCTAGTGCTCTGCAGTGCATCCAACCATTTCGCTACTGGTGGCCACAATGTGGCTTTTATTTTACAGTGTTCACGTTAAGCACTGAAGGGAGCCTTCTTTGACGACTTCACTGTGGTGCTGTTTGTGTGAAATTCCTGTACATTCTCTCCGTGCAACGCATGTATGTGCAAGCAAGCACGCTGAGAATAGTTTGGGTAGCTTTCAAAGAGGCTTTCTCCTTCTCTGTATCATTTCAGTTTTATAATAGGGGACATGCAAGTGTGCATTGCTTATACAGATTAAAGATGATTTAAAATGTGAGTGAAGCAAATATTAGCAAAAAGTTACTCTCCTTTTCCCAAAGTGCACTCTGGGGCAGAGTGAACGGGGACCGTGTGATTGGGCTGCCCCTTGGGGGAAGCTGAGGCATGCTGCAAAAGCAAGTGACAAGACGGCCTCCGGGGAGGTCACCTTCGAGCACACGGCCTCGGTGGGTGGGATGCCAGCTGGTCCTCCTCTGGCGCCTTTGAAGGACTTTCACCTCTTACTTTCAACTTTGCGCAGAAAGTCGAATAAGTGGAAATTGTCTCAGGCTTTTGACATAGCAGATTTCTGGAACGTAACTGCGTTGCTGCAGATACCCGTGCAGGACTTTCTGGAACAGCCCGGACCTGGGGCCTGCAGGTGACACCTGGTGCAATCACTGGGATAAGATGGGGCTGTTGGCTGGTGTCTGGGTCAACAAAGAGCAGTGGAAGACATGATGATGGTGAAACAGGGCAGCCCTTGTTTCTTTTTAGCATTATTCTTTTTCTTTTTCAGTGGCTTGCATGTTTGCAAAGCAACAATGTGACAATGTCAGGGTGGGAAGTATGGTCCCCGTCCTACCGAAGGATGCTGTTCCAGCCATGCTGACATTTAAATCTCTGGGCCAGTCACCCCAGGATATTTGCACATGTGACTCCTCTCCCTGTGTTCACTTTTCATCCAGAGCCTATGGCAGATCTCTGTGTAATTTCATCCCCAGTTCTTAGGCCTTGTCTTTGAAGCAAACTTCCCTGGTCACCCTGGTACCTGCCCAGTTTCTTTCTGTCTCTTTGTTCTGTCTTAGACTCTGCAAAGCACACACACTCTCCGGATCTACGGGGTTTGGTTATTTGCCTACGTAGGTTCTGCCTCCTCCCCACCGAACACAAAAAGGCATACGATTTTGTCATACTCACTGCTAACGCTCCAGCCAGCATCCGGGTCCCCTCTCTGGAGATGCCCACTACGGGGCTTGCAGGGAAGCCCTGGCCTTGGCATTTTGCAAAGCTGTCCAGTGATTCCGGTGTATGTGGAAGAATGAAGACTCTGGACCAACCCGTCCCTTCCGGGTGTGTTCATAGCTCCCCAGGACAAATTCCCCCGGGGACAAGTCACAGGGCAGGCTGGGCCTGCACCTGAGGGGGTGCAAGATGTGGTAAGGAGGCCAGGCGGTGAAGGTGAGCCTGAGCCCCAGACCGCAGCCCCCACCCACTGCCTGATGGGAAAGAACACCGTGTCCCTTGCCTCAGTGCCAACCCCTTCCACCACGTCCTGGTAGCTTCTGTGGACACCAGGGCACAGATTCTGACCGACGCTGACCTTTGAATTGCGTTTCACTGGAAGATTTGCTAAATGAAGAAGCTTCTGGACCTGATCCTCTTCTCTTTGTTCTTGTTGCTTTTTTCTTGTTCTTTTTGTCTTTCTGCTTCAGTTTTTTTAGTTGGTCCATTTCTCTCTACATAATCTTGCCACTTTCCCCCTAGAACTTTCCGAAATGTTTCCCCAAATATTTTAAAGTTCTATTTTTCATTTTCTTTCTCTCCTGTTTTTTTTTTCCTTTTTCCCCTCCAAAACTTGGAGAGCCCTCTGCATAGTATTGTGGGTAATCTATGTATAAGAAAAAAAATCTCTTCATTCTTCATCCAAACATTCCATCTCATCTCCACACCAGGAGGCCACACAGATTAGCCTTCACCACAAATCCCCGACGGTCCTCCGGTCTTCTAGACCAGGGGAACGAGGAGCGGGTAGGAGTGCAGGCCCCTGACCCTTCTCTAGACTGTGGGAGTTGCAAAATTCCTGGGGAAACAACAGACTCTCAAGACATTTGGAGAAGGCTGGTTACATAACTCCTTGAATTTTTTGATCTCTGAATGCAAGGCCCTCTTCTGTCCATGAAGCCATTGATTGATGAGGAGTGAGGTTGGCACACGCTTGGATGTGCCCGGCTCTGAGGCTGGGATGAGAAGGAAATGTGATTCTATCTGGGATCCTTTGGGCTGTTGGCTGTGCGGGGCTGAGAATTAACCCTGGATGCAGAGCACGGGGTGTGAGGACTGGGGACGGACGCAGGGTCTGAAGCCCGCAGTGTGGCATTACAGCGCTTGCTGCAGGGGTGGCTTAGGGGTCCTGCTTCCCTGGATACCAGGAGGGTTCCCCTTCTTTCTGTGAGGTAGGGTGGAGTCACAGGGTTTGTCAGTTTCAACCCACAGGTATTCATGAGATCTGTTCTGTCCATGACACTTTCCTAAGCCTAGAAGTTGTATCAGGTTGGAGTGAGGTCCTTGACTCCACCATCTTTGTTTAACACACTCCTGCTCTCCGTGGTGAGCGTCCTTCCTTCCTGCTGACGTGTGCTCTCCTCTCCTCCTCAGTCACTCACTCAGCCATTTGTAAGCTCAGTGTCCTTTGCATGTATCACCTGCGGCGTGAGGTCAGAGCTCTGCGGGCCGAGGTCACACCGTAGTTACCTGCAACTCCTATGCGTAAAGAAGGTGCTTGAAATAGGTTGGTTAAGTGAATCTTAAATCAACAGTTGAATAATAGAAATGTCATTTGACCCAGCTCTCCCCCTTCTAGCTTCCCAAAGGGGTTAAAAGCATCATATTACAGCGATATATTCATATCAACGTCTGTAGCAAAAGTATTCATAATAGCTAATTCTTGGGAGCAGCTTGTATTTCTGTCAAAAGATAGGACGAAGAGAATGTGGCATTTACACACAGTGGAGTACTACTCTGCCATAAAGAGGGATAAACTTGAGTCAATTGTAGGAAAATGGATGCACCTGGAGACCGTACTGTAGGTGAAATTAACCAAACACACACGCTTCAACATCACGTGATTTCTCCTAGGAGAAACCCAAAGCATAAGCAAAAGGCAAAATAAATGAAAGGCTGCAGGAAACAGAGAGGGAACTTTCGCAAAAGGGACGGGCACTGAGAGATGGAAGGAAGCAGGGGGGGGAGGAGGAAGGAATAAGAAGGAATCAAGACGTGCTATGTGCGTGGGCTGACTCTCCTTGACGGATGCGATCATTAGCGCTGGACTAATGAAAAACAGGAAATCAATAAAAACCACGTAGTTTGACAAGGTAGACTGGTCTTCACCTTTCTACAAGTAAGATGCTGACGGTGATGATGGGGGTGACTGGTCTTGTCAGTCTGTCCCAGGAAGTGAGGGGGCAGGTTAGAAAGAGACACCCACAGACCCACCCTTCGTTCTCCAGACTGTAGATGCCCTCAGGTCCATCCCAGGGAGGAGGAGGGCGTGGGCCAACATTAGTGCTAGGGTTTTTTATATTTAATTAGTGCGGCCCTTCCCTAAATCCTTGTTCCCCTCTCATTGTCCCGAGTCACATCCAGGAAGTACGCAGCAGCAATGAGGGACACAGCCCCTAGGCATGGCCCGTCCGCGCAGCAAGGCCCAATATCCCTCGCACAGCCTCACGAGCTGCAGGCGGTACTATTCATCCTCATCCCGAAACAAAGATAGTGAGACACAAAGAATGACGTTGCTGACGGTCACACAGCTCATGGCCTGGTCAGGTGTGGAATTTCTGTCTCGGCCATCCAGGAGCTGTGTGTTCCTCTGCTCTTGTCCCTGCGTTTGGCTCGGGAACCTGGAGAGACAAACGTGTTGCTTGCTAAGTTGAGGCTCAGTTGCTGTGATCATTCCTGGAACAGCGCTTCCCTCCCCTGCCCGTCAAGAGAGGGTGTCACAATCCCTGCTCTCTTCCAGATGGGGCCATCGCTGGCTCGCTGATATCCTGGAAACCATTCGCTCCTCTTTTTTATGTGGTCACCACATTTTGAACTGTAATGATCCCACTGGTAGTCTGTTTCGAAGTCTGTGAGCTCCGGAAAGACACTTTTCTCTCTCAGCATCCTGCACCCCGTGCTCTAGAAACAATTTGTTTACCTAATAAGTTAATTAAGAAAACTTGCACTTTGCCTCCAACTGTTCAAGGGCTGTACCACAAGGTCGCCCACTGATGCATTTCTTCGTTCATCTCACCCACTGATGCTTTCATTCTTGGGGGACATTTATGAATGGAGGGGCTGTCTCGGGTCCAGGGATATCAGGGTGAGACAGTACACCTGGTGACCGTCAGTAAGAGGATTAAAGTTTAGACGTTGATCAGAATTGTCTAATCACAAACGGGGATAGTGCTATGGGAGAATGTTACAGGGCTTCAGGAGAAAACTTCCGATACTCCCAGAGTTGAGTGGGTCAGCTTTTGACTCAGGGTTTAACCACTGCTGTACAAAGCTGGACAAATCCGGGCAAGTTAAACACTCTAATGAAAAGGTTTAGGGGCACTGGGTTTAGAGAGCCCAGCAGTTATGGAGTCCAGTGTCACACGTGTTGGAAGAGCTCATCTGAGGCTTCTAACAAACTGTGTGAAGCGAATGCAAATCAGTGTCACTGCAAGGATTTGCTGGATGCCTCAATCCTGTGACCAGGACAAAGACTAGCGTCTCGCTAGAAACCGTAGGAGCCCAGTGGGGAGGAGGCTCATGGCCTCAGGTGCTTTTATGTAGAATCCAGAGCAGAATCTGAATCATCCCAAACCAAGTCTGGGTTTGCTAGGAGGTATTCCCAATTCTCCTCGGCGCTACGCTACTGGTAGATAAAACCAGATAGCAGAGATCCAGCTTCTAATCTGGGTGAACACTGTGATAGAGTATGCCTTTAAAAACAAATTCAGAGTAGGTTTCATAAGATACTAAAAAAACAAAACCTTGGACATCTGGTCTGGGGATAAAGTCATTTCACTGTGTGTTGCCAAGCCGTGGAGCCAAGCTAACCAAGAAAGCCTCGCTTTCCCCAGCTTTTCTTCCCTAAAGCCTGACCCCCAGCTGTGAAATCATGGGCTCTCTAACCCGAGGGAAGCACCAAGGTGAACAGAATGAGGGTTTTAAGACTCGAGGATCGTCCACCTGGTTCACGGAACATCAGAGCGATGAGGGGCAGCTGGACTCTTCCGACTCTGTGCTCTTGAACTAATTGCCCCCATCACAGCCCTCAGTGAAAATAATCAGCCAAAAAGCAGTGTACACCAGAGGGGTCACTGAGTTCTAGTATAATTCCTCTTCCCGTCACCACTGCCCCACAGAGCTGCAGAACCGCCTGAAAAGAAAGTAAGATTCGGAGTTAGCAAAGGGTCCTTAGGAGACCGGGAGAGGAGGCTGTCTTCTGAATCTGTGTCTTCGCAGCTGCCTGATTCCCCCGTCCACACCCCTCAGCTCTTCAGAGCCTTCACTTACTCGGAAATATTAAGGTAAGAGGCCCTGCACCGCATAGCAGACTTTACGACAGGGCGGTATTTATAGTCTAGCTAACCCAACTGTAGTGAAACAGATACACACAACACCACTGCTAGCAAAGGCTCTGAGAATGGAAATTTCCACCTTCCCAACTCTCCCCGTCCCATCTAGGGTGGACCTACCTGTGGAGACGCCCTCTCCCACACCCCAGACCCTACAATGGGGGAAACAGGCGAACAGGATAAACTTCACCTGCTGTCCCTAAACCCGAGCTGTGAGACAAGGGCACCAACACCCACAAACAGAGCTGATACTGGTCATAGTATCAGAGTGGGGAACAGCCTGGAGATCTGTTTTGCAGTGACCCACGGTGGGGAGGGAGCCTGCTCCCATCTCCCCGCATGTCACGGGGTGGGGCAAACCTTGGCTGGAACCCATGGCTCGGACATTCACTCCAGGACCTGAGGCTGCTGTCTTCCATGGAGACTGTGACCTTCCTGTCTTATCCCCCTCAGCTCTCTCCCCGCCCATTTACAACACTTTCCTCACTCAAGGACCCAGGTGAGGGAGGAGGATGGAGGCACAGGAGCTGAGCAGTTTTTGTGGTTGGCAGTGGTGCCAGTGAGCAGCGATCACGGACGTTCGGGCAGGGCGGCCCGTCGGAACCCGGCGCCCGAACAAGGGTGCGCTTCCTTCTCCGAGGTGTTTCAGGGTTTCCGGAATGTTGGAGGAGCCATCTTCCTTTTGGGCCCTCAGTTACCTTTTCAGGGGTGGCGCTGTGACAGAGGAGAAGGGGAGAGGGAGGCGGGAGGCAGGGACAGGATTGTTGCATTTTTCTATTTTGCTGTCTGCTCGCCCCTGTCCTGGCTGCTACCTAAGGCAAGCCCCCTTCCAGGCTGAGCCACGCCCAAGGTGGTATTTTCGGCATCTGACAGCAGCTTGGCAGAGGAAGTCAAGGTAAACAGGTTTCCAAACTTCAGTCCCAGGCTCCTCCAGGATTGACTCAGTGGTTATTTTGTCCAAGGTACATAGAGCAAGTCTGCTAAGTCTGGGTCATTCTGATAAATTCTTGAAAACAAGGCCCGACCCCAGACAGCCAGTGGGGGACATCAAAGATCTCTTGGGGCTGGAACCCAGAGCTGGCAACTGGCCTGTGTCCTCGCTTCACTCCAGCCTGCAGCAGAAAGAATCTGCTAGGTGGCTGTGCTCCCGCCTTCTCAGGCCTGTGCTCGGTTATGGCTCCCTTAGATTCAGGCCCCGAAACTGGACAGCAACAGCAGAAAGTAGAGTGGCCAGTCCAGCCCTGCTTCACGGGAGCCAGGGAGTGCGACCGCGAAGCAGACTGTACCACAGGTCCAGTGGAAAGAAAGCAGGACCGAGGACGGAGGGGGTAGGCTGTGTCTCTGGGAGATCACCTGGGCCCGGAAGTGACTTTCGGGCTTAAGTAAGAAAAGTAAGACATAACCAGGTAGCTGTCCTCAAATGTCCCCAGGCACCACCCACCCTCAGCCCAGGCCTCTGATTCCAGGAAGCCTGGAATGCTACAAGTTGAATTTCTTTTCTTTTTCTTTTTTTCTTTTACCTTATACCAGGAATCGAACTCAGGACCCTGCACTTGCCAAGAAGGGGATTTTACCACTGAACTATATCCCTGGCCCAGAGGCTGCATTTCTAACAGCCTCCCAGGTGAGACTAGTGCTTCCAGTCAAGATACTGGATACTTCTGTTTGTATGCTTTTGTGATAAGGAAAAAGGTGAACAGGGAACTTCCCTGAGTCACTGACTTCCCGACCCCTTGAGGCCTCGGGGAGGGAGGTGGTGTGTGGGCGTCCCATTCCCCAAGGGTTGAAGTGAGGCTCTTCTTTCCACTGAATGCCATCTTTGAATGTAGTGAGCGTAACCAAGCAACACACAGTGCCATGGAGGTGGGGCTTCATTGAAAAAAGAAGTGCAAGGAGCTGGGTGTGGTGGTGTGCACCTGTAACCCCAGTGCTCTGTGGGAGGCTGAGGCAGGAAGATCACACATTTCAGCTCAGCTTAAGCAAATTAGTGACTTAGTGAATTCCTGCCTGCAAATAAAAAAGGACTGCGGTTGTAGCTCAGGCGGAGGCCTTGGTTTCAAGCCTCAGGACCAAGACAGAGAGGGAGGGTGGGAGACAGAGAGAGAGAGAGCCAGGTAGCACATATCGGGGTGATGCCGAGCCCTGGATGTGGGGAGGGCCTGCTTGGGTCCGGTGAGCTGGGCGGGGAGGAGGAAATAATGGAGAACCGGATCCAGGGCTCCTGTCTGCCTTCCACTTCCACTCTACCACTGAGGACCGCGCAGGCTGCCAGCTGTGCCCCCCTTGGGGTTTTCCAATTCTGCTAACTTAGGGTACTCAGGAGACACCATCACGGGAGCCCAGGAGCTCTGGGCAGAGGTCTGCAGGACCCGTCCTGGGTCCCCCATGGTCAGTTCTGCGGTGGAACCTCGGGTGTCCCCACCTGAATTTCTTCCCTGATCGGTGACGTCCCGCTGAGCTCCTAGAGGGTCCAACAGGGCCGCCGGAGGCACCCTGCCGTGTGTGCTTCCTCTTCTCCTCCATTTAGATCCACAAAGTTGTACTGGGGATCAGTGGTGTGCTGGACTGCGGGGTGTCAGGCAGAGCAGCACAGGAGTTGGTGCCTCGCAGCGGGGGATGGGCCGAACGGACAGTAGGCTTTCTTCTCTTCTCGGTCATCTACCCCAGCTTGGCCGCTGCCTGGGAGAGGCTTTCCTGGGACCACAGCAGAGAGGTGACAGACGGACTCCAAGCTTCCTGGTCTTCACATGCTCCTGCCAGCCCTCACCGGACACTGGGGTCCTCCTCCCTGAGCAGGAAGTGGCCAGTGGAGGGCAGGGGCTGGGAGAGGGGAGGAAGGGACGGGTGCAAAGTCCTTGTGTTCCAAACCGTGCCCTGGACAGGTGGCCACAGATGGTAATGGGGAGCCTCAGTGACCCCCACTTCGACCCACCAGAGTTAAGTCAGGATTAAGGTCCAGCGGCACTGCTTGTGGAGACGCCGATGCACTTCTGCTCCCGCTGGTAGACGGTGCTCTCCATGTTCCTGCTGCTCTGGACGTCGGGCCTTCCCACAGCTCAGCAAACAGGAGGCAGTGGCTGGCAGAGTGGCGGGCTCACCCACGGGGCGGTGGGAACGCAGGCCTTGAAATGAAGCCAGCGGACCTCCCCTTGGCTCTAAAACCTGAGCGAGGCTTCCGAAATGAGCCCATGTGGGGCTCCGTAGTTTGGTTCCTTCCTCAGCAATAATGATGCAGGGCGGGAGGAGGTAGGAAGGAAGGGAGAAGGGTAGGAGCTGGGTGAGAAGAAGCAGAGTGAGGAAGAGGACCTGGGTGGGAGACGCAGCTCTGCGGGCGCCCGGCTGCGTTTCATCCGTGTCTTCTCAGCGTCCAAAGAGAAAGCAGGAGCTCGGTGCTGGTCAGAGGGCTGAGTGCAGCCACTGTTCCCGGGGCCAGCCCTTACCCACACTGCTGAGGGTTCCACTCGGGTCTCCTCCACCGGGGGCGGAAGCGGACCTTTGCTCTCTTACACAGTCCTGCGACTGCTCCCGGGAGAATGGTCCCCTTGTTTCTCCAGGGCTGCCTCTCACATTTGCACTTTGGCAAAACTGTCGAGAGGTATCAGAGTCACCAGGCGCACCCTGGAACACGGATACGTTTGGAATTTAATCAAATGCCCCTCAAAAGGGGACTATTCACCTTACTCCTGGAAGCACCCACTTTCAGAACCCTTAAAAGCTATCAAAATACTAATTATAGGACTGCTCTTTACAATGAGCTTCTCAGGGTTTAGGTGTCTTGATATGTGTCCCACTCTTCCCCGGGAAGGAGGCCAGGTGTGCTCCCATCCTGCAGTTTAGCACAGTGAGCAGGAAGGCGGGGGCTTGGCGCCAACTGCGTTTTTCATATTTTGCCTTGTTCTTTGGCGTCTCTCTTCTTGCAAGGGGGGCCCTGAAATGGCTCTCAGGACAGCCTCAGGTGGCACTGTCTTTGTGCCTGCTGCTCCCAGCCCATGGCTTTGAAGTCGCTGCTGGCTGGACCAGGTGTCCCCCGCTCCCCGGCATGGTGATTAAATGCGCCCCGACCCTCCCCTGGCGGGTCACTCTGGCCTCTGCCGTTTGTGCATGTCCTCATGAGCATGCAAAACCTACAGGGCCACCTTCACAGCATGAAGCCAGCCCCTGCTCCCTCACACTGCTGGCTCCTCTGTCCCAGCCTCTCCCCTTCTCACCCCCTGGAAGCTGCCCTCAGGCCAAACGCTGGTACCAAAACAGTAAGTGACCCATTAGCTGCTCCCCCGGGGACTCGCATCACCCCAGTGCACTCGGCTTTTCCTTTCCTGTCTTCCTCTCACCTTTCCCTGCTGCCATGCATATGGCCCTGCTGACTCTTTTCTTGTGACGCTGCCCACTACACTACAGCACCGTGCTTCTGCTCCTCCTGTGACAGTGAAGGCGGTTCCACTCCTGACTCCTCCCCTCCCTGCTCTCCTCTCCTTTCCTGGCTTCTCTTCTCTCCTTTCTTTTCTCTTCTCTTCCCCACTTCAACAACGGCACCCTCTGCCAGGATTTCAGTGGCTCCCTCCGGCACCTGTGGCAGTGAGTCCAGCTCCTCTCCTGCAGAGCTCTGCTACTTTCCCGGTCCAGACCTGTCATTCTCCCAGCTGGCCGCTCCTCTTGCGTGCCCTGCTGGCCCGGGCTCAGCCCAAGGCCAGGTTTTCCACGCCCACCTCACTCTTGTCTCTTTGAAGCACTCTCAGCCCTTGGCCTCTGTGTCTATAAAAGGCACAAACATAACTTGTGCAATCTCAAATGGTTTGACCCTGTATCCTGTTTCTGCTTGTCCATTTCACTTTTCATTTCTGTATCATAGTTTTCTGGATCGAGTCCTGGCTGCCTGGTCTCCTTCCCATTACAGTTACTGTCCCCCAACTCTGGACATTCCCTCTTCCTGCTTGGACACCTACAGTAGCCTAGCAAGTGAGTGTCTCCTTGACTTTCCCTTCCCCATTGGCCTTACTCAGACAGTGGCTTCTTCACGCCCCCTGCTGATGAGGATTTTGTTGCGTTCACTTCTCTATGCCACCAAGTTCAGGATCTTTAAAGTGCCACTCAAGGTCCCAAAAGGTTTCATCAGGCTTAATTCTCAGCACTGCCCTAAAATTAATCTATTTTATAGTCAAATGTTATGACTTAAGATCCCTTAGTCATGTCCAATGATTCCTAATTTCTGCCTCTTTCTTTAAAAAAAAATTCTTTTTCTTATTCTAATACCCCTAAAAAGGCTTTTATCCTAATATAGTGGAGTTGAATCCTTGCTATATTGCTTTTCTATTTCTGTGACAAAATTTATAAGGTAATTATTTTTAAAGAGAAAAGGTTTATTTGGCTCATAGTTTCAGAGGCTCTGTCGTGGTCACTTGGGTCTTTTACTTTGGACCAGCTGGGGTCCAGTTCACCATGGTGGGAGCACATGGCGGTGGAGGCTGGGAAACGAAGGGAGCGCAAAGGATTGTGTTGGGGTCCCAACGTCCCCTTCAAGGACACCTCCCCAGATGCCTAATTTCCTTCTGCTGCATGGCAACCAGCCGTTCCGTCTGCTCTCTAGACCCAGTGTGCAAAAGTTTCTAACACCACCCTCCCCAGACGGGCGACGAGAGGTATCAACACGTGAGCCTTTTGGGAGCAGTTACAACCTAAACCACAATACCTATGAACTTAGCTGAGCTTGCCTGTGACTCCAGCCACCATCCAGTCAGGGTCAAATATTTTGGGAGTCTGATTTCCCTACCTTTACCCTGCCCAGTGTGTTAGACTGACGAAGGGGGGGAAAAATACACACACACACACACACACACACACATCGGTCTTCATAGAAACACATGCATTTGTGAAGTTTTTGTGGGTTTTTTGCCATTGATTTTCAATTTCACTGCACTGTTGTCTGATAACATGCATGGAATAGTTTCAATTCCTTTGCATTTGCTTAATCTGTGTTCTGTGAGCTAGTATGTGGTGTTTTGGAGAATGTCCCATGTGTAACTGAGAAGAATGTGTATTCTGATGTTGTGGGGTGGAACACTCTGTAGACATCTACCAAGTCTGTTTATTTACAGGTTTGGCTCAGTTTTGATATTTCTTTGTTGATTTTTTTTATCTAGTTAATCTATTTGTGACTGTGGGGTATTGAAGTGCTCCATTACAATTGTGTTAGTGCTTATTTTATTTTTCATCTCTGTTAATATGTTTCACAAAGTTGAGTGTGCCAGTATTTGCTGCTTATATTTTTATGGTTGTTATCTCTTTTTCTTGTAGTTTTCCCTTAGCAAGTATATAGTGACCTACTTTGTCTCTTTTGATCAGTCTTGGCTTGAAGTTCACTTTGTCTGCAAATAGAATAGCTACCTCTACTTTTTCCACATTCCTGTTGCATGAAGAATTATTTTCTATTTTCAGTCTATGAATTTCTTCTTGAGATAAATGTGTTTCTTGCACGCAGCATATTGTTGGACCTTGCTTTTTGGTTCATTCTGCCAGACTGTTTCTCTCGTGTATCTCCTGTGGCAGTATCGTCTGCATTGAAAGACCCAGTGTGCATTTGTGGAATGTTGCATTTTTAGAAACTTTGTCATCTATTTCTTGTGTTTTGGAAGATTTTTAAGTTTTTTAATTTGTATTTGAATAGCTGAAAAACACGAGGAACTAATCACTTCACAAAATCATGTTTACCCAAAGATAACTACTCTTACTGACATTTCGAGAGGTGACCACAATTTTCCATTTAAATAATGCAGTGGAAACAAGAAATAAATATATGGTTGCAATGCACACAGATGCTCCTGGGTCATAATAGGATGGAATTAGAACTTCTTAAAAAGCAGGATCAAAGCTTCCTAACAATGAGACACCTGAGGTACTAAGCACAAAGTCTTATCCACTCTCTTCTAACACTTAGCTCTCTTCCCCTTCCTTCTGCTAGTAAAAAGGTTCAGAGCAAGGCAACAGAAGGAACTGTACTTACCCACAAATCCTGGGAACTCCCATACTGCTCTTTGTGTGTTCTTAAAATGACCCTATACATAGGGGTGAATAATGTTTTAAACTCAAGTTTCTTGGATGTCAGATACACACACGCACACGCACACGCACACACATGCACACACACATGCACACAGAAAAATATCCCGAATAACTAGCAAAGGTTGAGTTGGTTATTTGCTATGAAGATGATGTTGCAGAAGTGTATTCATTCCCCCTACAAGGTTGTATCTTGTCCAAGTCCGTAGTAAATGATCAGTTGATCTGGACTGATTATAGATGTTTGATTTCCACTGGTAGAATTCCTCCTGGCAACTTTTTTGGACCCTCCAACTCAGGAGATTTTGACACATGTTGAGCAAGCCTAAATTTGGAGCACATATTGGCTGAGAATAAGCACACAATATTTTGCCAAACTGTTGTTGACAAATTTTAATCTTTGTCAAATGGAGGAAATGTGGTTGGCAGGTGGGACTGAAGTCTTACAAAGAGCACGTGTGTGTGTGTGTGTGTGTGTGTGTGTGTGTGTGTTTCCAGATGCCCGCGTGTGTACTTGCTCTCTGCTACAGAATGGGGTGGGAAGTCCTACCTCACACCAGGCAAGGGAGCCCCCTTCCACAAAGAGACTCATGCAGCCACCAGGGGACATTTCTGGGCCACAGGCAAAATTTGCTTCTCCCCAAACTTACTTTTAAAGGAAATTCAAGGAAATTCAAAACAGCAGAGTTGAGTGGAAAAAAATGTTTTTTGTTCAGCATTCCCAGTTTGATTCACATTAGGAAATATTGCTTCTTCTATTTCATTACACTTTACTTTGGAGGGACCCTTTTTTTTTTTTAAAGAAAAAAATTTTAACAAGAGTATGGAGAATTCTAAATCAGGGAGGCCATCCGTTGCTGGGTCTCACGGACAGATGGCCGGCTCGGACGCATAACAAAGGGTCTGCTGTGATGCAGCCAGTTCCATTTCATGAAATCTTTTTTGGTTTAAACTGGAGAAAGCACTTTGTTCAGTTAAAGTGGTTTTCTTTCTTTCTGCCAGTCCTGTTTGCCAAGGTCAACGTTTCTGCTCCGCAGGGGAAGTGTACACGCCCCCTGGTGGCCGATTTACACACGGCTGTTTGTCTTCAGTGGGAGACCGGGCTAGGACCTCCCTAGCTACAGGCTGCCTGCCTGTAAGGAGCTTTACCTGGGCGTCGGTGCTGCGTGGCAGCCTGGGGGACAGGCGATGCCCGGTGACTGGCTGGGAAACCCGACGTCTTGCTCTGGATCTGCTACACGGGGGCCAAGCATCCCTCCTGCTCACAAGGCGGAGGCTGCCTGAGCCGCCCTGGGGTGCTTCGTTTTCTCACTGTAAGGTGTGTTACCCTCAAAGCTTACGCTCAAAGACACAGATAAAATGAGGGCAGGGTAAGAGGGGCCAGTACACGCTGCACGTTAGAGGAGGTTGCTGCAATGCGTAAAGTAGTTTAATGTCTCCGTTCAAAATGAACTCCGATGCATTTTTTTTTCCTTTACTACAGGGGATTGAATTTAGGGCCTTACACTGAGCTGTATCCCTGGCCCACTTTTAAATTCTGAGTCAGGGTCTTGCCAAGTCCCTAAATTGCCCAAGCTGGACTTGAACTTGAGATTCTCCTGCCTCAGCCTCCTAGATGGTTGGGATTACAGGTATGCAGCCCCATAGAGAATCTCATATAGTCAGAATGGCCAATTATTCTTTTCCTGAGACCACAAGTTTCCCTTTAAGGAAGAACTTTATATGTACTTCCTCCTACTCTGCACCTGTCTTTCCTCTTTGTAAAGGTCCCTTTCTCAAGAATTCTTAACCATCATCCCTAAAATCTCTCCCTGTATTTTTTCATAAAATCTTATTATTTTCCTCTATAAGACCTACCCCATATAGAGAGTATGCTGTGCATTTATTTTAATCATTTTTGTTGACTGCTTTCTCCACCAAAATGAAAGATGTCACTACTATGTACTTCATAAATAGTCTTAACTACAACTTGGGGATGGCTGCATGAATCCTGTGGGTTGTCACAGACAGTGAATTTGTAATTATATAAAAATAAGATAAGGATGTAGTGCACCAGCAAAGTGCTTACCTAGCAAGCTGAAGCCCTGCGTTCCATCATCAGCACCACAAAAAAAATAAAGTGAAGTAAAACTAACATGTAATATCCAAGAAAAAAGAAGACCAAATTCAGCTCGGGAAAGAGAGGCCTGTGTGTGACACTGGTCTCGCTGGTATAGATGGTAAGCATTTAAAATTAATCATGACACGTGCAACCTATGTTCTGCATTTCACAACTGCTTAAAGCGAGCATAGAATTTTATAATCTAAGTTTGCACTTGATAAAAATGTGGTCCAGCAACGTGATGTGTTTAAGATCACACAGAAGCAGAATAAAAGTAGTTTCTGAGTTAGTGGGTTTTTTCACTGTGTTTATTCATGTACATTTTTTATAAGACCTCACCTCTTAAGGTTTGATTGGCTTATTAAGCTCTTGTATTAACTCTAGACTAGGGCAAATGCAAATCAATTGCTTAATAGTTATCACCATCTTCCATTCTGATCATAGTATCAGTTAGCTCAGCTCCCTCCCTCCCCCTTTCCCTTCTCTCTTTCCCTTTCTCCCCTCTCCCTTCCTTCCTCTTCCCTCATTACTGAGAGTATTTTTTTCATCTTTTGTCCTCAGAGTATACCTTACACCTGGAAACTTAATTCTTTTAGTTCTGGAAATTTTTCTTGAATTGTTTCTTTTATCATTTCTTTTTCTTTATTTCCTATGTCTCATTTTTCTATCATTCTGCTTTCTCTTCAAATTCTTCTAGTGGATATTTTTGTTCTCTAAATTTTAATTATAATCACTCTTTTATGCTCCTTGAGTATTTCTCTTTCAACAAACTTTTTATTTCAAAGCTACAGTATCCTTTTGAGAAAACAAATTTCACTGAGTCTTAGTGATTTTTCTCATTTCTGGGACAAAATATTCGACATCCCAAGTTAAAGGAGGAAAGGTTTGTTTAGCTCACAGCGTGTGGAGGTTCAGTCCATAATCATCTGACTCTAAGCCAGGGTGGCGTGGCAGAGGGGCATCGCTGAGGGGAAACAGTCCATGGCAGAGCAAAGCAAGTAAGGGACCGTAGCAGCTTCTTTCTGCCACTTTTATAATCTATTCAGGGTACCAGGATTAGGGCGACGCCAAATCAATCGGTGGACCAAGTTTGTAATCATTCACCCTTAATCCAGTATCACACATTCTAATGATTCAGCTACATCTGAAAAAGCCCCACCTAGGACTGCATGAGCTTTGGGGAACATCTAGACACACACCATAAAACACTGTTTTGGGCATTATTATTTCTTTGTATCTTTGTCTGTATATTTTCTTCCTACATTCATATGTTTTAGTTACCACCTCTCAGGCTGAGATTTTCTGCCAGTGTTTGCTTGGATGTGCTTATATGTGTAAGGGGGAGAGAGTTATCACATAAGATGCAGAAGACTCGGTTAAATCCGAATTTCAGAAAAATGACAATGAATGTATTTTAATGTGTCCCAAAGATCACATTTTAAAAATCTGCTAAGTGTGATGACTCCAAGAGCAAGGAAAGACTAAAGAAAGGTCTGTCGGTGTGGATGGGACCCGCGGTCTCCTGGTGTTGCTAAGAAGCCCCAGTGTGTCTAGATGTCCCCTGAAAAGCCTCGTGTGGTCACAGGTGCAGCATTTTCAGATGTGGCTGAATCTAGAGTGTGTGAGGTTGGAATTAAGAGTGTGTGATTACTAAATCAGTCCACTGATTGGTTTGGCACCACCCTAATCCCAGTAGTCTGGATACAACTAAAAAAGGGTTGTCTTCTCCCTTGCTTGGTTGCTTTTGCTGTCCTCTACTTGCCATGAACTGTTTCTCCTCTGCGGTGCCCCTCTGTCACGCCACCCTGCCTTGGAGCCAGCTGATTGGGCACTGAAACCTCTACAAACTGTGGGCTAAAAGAAACCTCTCCTCCCTTAACTTGTGTGTGTCAGGTATTTTGTCACAGCAACAAAAAAGTTAAGATACCCAGCAGGGCCATCTCCTTAGAGAATGCTTGGGTCTTCACAGTCGAGTTCCCAGAGCAGAGGCAGTAAGTGTGTCTAGCTTAGGGCCCAAGTTTTTAGCCCTGGCTGTCAGCACCCTGGAACCCAGCGAGCCGGGAGGCTGCGGCTCTAACCGTGCAGTGTGCACACTTCCGGAAGCTCTCCCCGCTTGCGGCAGGCTGCTCCTGCCTGCACCAGGCCTGGAAAACCCTGTCGAGATCCTTCTGATGCGTCCTCTCCATGAAGCAGGTTTTCAGTCTCCTGCCAAGAGAGAGAAGGATCCATTTCCCAAACTGACTGCTAGTAAATCCTGTGTCTGCTTCGGCCGTTAGCCACATTCTCCCTTTTGCAGGTACCGCTTGCGAATCATTTCCGAGACGTTCCGAGGCTTTTTTCAGGTTGCTCCTCGGTTTCTCTTGCCATCAGCTTGAATTTCAGCTTCTGTGAGTCTCCGAAGCCGCTTCCCACCCAGCCATCTGCTTTCCATCCAGACGGTTGTTGTTTTTCTCCTGATTCTTTTTGTCTTACGGGTTAATGTCTTTAAAATCAATCCCTGCACTGCCTTTTCGGTGCATTTGGGGACGGAATGGAATGCAAAGCATATGTTGAATCTGCCGTCTTTAACTAGAAGCACAGCCATGAATTTTCAAAGTGACTGCAGGAGGGTTGTCTCATCCGCCTTCTCAATCCTCTTTTGTAAAATGAGAAGGTTGAACAAGATGGTCTTTGATGGACCCCACACAAAAAATTTTACGATGGTATAATCTTCTGCATTGTCATTATTCAGGGAGAACATCAGGTAACAACTTCTCAAGCCTTCAAAACAAGTTGTTTTCAGTCTTTTAGGGAATGGAGTCGGTAGACCAAGGCACGGTTTGCATTTTCAGTCATGCAGCCAGGAACTCTGCCACTATCACGAGGGAAACTTCAGCAGGGTTTCTGCTTCCTGGTCAGCTGGGAATGACAGTGTAAATTTCTCTCATAAGGCCACTGTGATGCATGAATGAATCCACACAACAGTGCTTCGTGGCGCTTGGAAATCCGCTATGCAAATATTAATGTGGCTGTTCTTTGGGTTGGGCATCATCTCAGATCAAGAGTTCTTGGTCTTTTTACAATCTTCTGGCTAGGGAACGACCGCATTGACCTTTGCTTAGATTTAATATAACTAGGGTTGTTAGTCCCTGCAGGTTGCTAAAGAATCTGTTCCTATAAAAGACTGAATCCTCAAAGACATTAATAATACTTACAAAAGCTCCCCTTGATTGGCAAGGACTAATGGGTCAAGTAATGTGCAAGTGCTGTGTATTCGTTATCTCTGGTCTTTACAACCATCTTCCTAGGTTTTTCCTAATGAACCCATTTTCCAGACTGAGACTTACAGAAGTTAAGTGCCGTGGCTAAGTTCACATAGTTCACGGTGGAGCTGACACTCGGACCACATCTGTGGGGCAACAACACCCCACACTTCCATCCCGTGTCATGTTTTATAAACACTTTATCTATTTTTTGACTTTTGTCTTTTTGAGACAGGGTTTTGCTGTGCAGTTCAGCCTGGCTTTGAGCTCACTTTGTAGCCCAGGCTGGTCTTGAATTCACAAGGATCCTCCTGCCTCAGCCTCCAGAGTTCTGGGATTATAGTCGCATGCCACCATGCCTGGCTATCCATACTTTAAAAAGCCCTAATTAGCATCTCTAATGACCTTCAGGACTGAATGTGAAGGAAGTTGGTGTAATGGTGAGAAGTTGGTCCTTTTCCTAGATTTTTCCCCTCTCCCGTGGATCCTGGGTTTTGACCACAGAAGCCTCCCATGGTCCTGTTTCTTGCACTCCCCTCCCCTCCCCTTTGGCCGCAGCTGGCCCCACTCTGCGGCCCACCCCTTCCCTGTTTGTCCCGTGACTATCTGCGCATCTCCAAGGGTGCTAGCCACGTCCAGCTCCTGTGTGAAGCCTTTTGTGTCTTTCTCCAAGCGGAATTCACGTTTACTTTTTCTGTGTTATCTGAGCATTTTAATTCGTACCACATGAAGTTACCTCTTTATAAGTTAATTTTGACCAATGAATACACATAGAGTCAAACTTTGGACTGCGAGTAACTTGCTCCCAGAGTCCTACAAGACAAGCAAAGCTGTCTAATAAATTTTAACTTGACAAATGCATGCCTTCTCACAATAAGAGTAGTACAGGAAGCTAGGATCACAGGAGCACAGCTGAGCCAGCACCCTCACCCCTGCCTCTCTTGCTGTGAGACTGGGGGTGATCATCCTAACAACAAGAGGTTATGGAGGAGATTTCATCTGCAGAGGAGAAGGAGAAAAGGCAGAGGAGTCCCTCACCTCAAATGAGATTAGGTAGGGGTGTAAAATGTGGGTAACAGTGAAAAGATGTAGCAGTGCATGTGATGAATTCTGTTTAACAAGGCAATGTCACATTTCCATGGCATCCTCAAAAGAAGGTGAAACCAGTGTCATTGGGTAGTTTCCTTCTTAAAACTGCATGAAAATAAAAAGATTCCATCGAGTCAACAGTTGGCAGTGATTCTGTTAGTGACAGTGAAAACCGTCCTGCACAGCAGCCCTCCTCCCTCTTGTCTCCCTCACGCCGGCCATGAAGGTTTTCAAAGATAAGTGCAGGTTGATTTATTTTTCTTTGTATTTTGTGTTTTTGTTATTATTTGCTATTATAGTATAGTATTATAATCATTTTTATATGGAATGAGTCATTTGATTTCCTACTATTTCTTACGGGGAAATTTGCTTTAATACACAAGTGTTTTGTGTGACGATTACATGTCCAGAATGAATTATTCTCCCAAACCAAAGTTTTACTGTTGTTTACCATTTAACCACACATCTCCTTATTCCAATTGGTACAGCTGGGAGTTGCATGGCTCCAAGCCCTCCTTGCTCTCCTCTCAGCACCTCAGCTCATGACGTTTAATAACAAGAACTGATCACTCCTCTTCTTCTTAGAGGTCCGCAGGCTCCCCACACTCTGCATGCCTTAAATCTTTGGATTCTCAGAGTAACCCTGTAAAGCCAATATTATTTATTTACTTATTTATTTATTTATTGCATAGAACCGTCTTGCAGGTGAGGAACATGAGGCCCATGGAAATGCCATAACTTGCCCAAGCTCACCAAACTGAAGAGCTTGAATTTGTGTCCAGATGATCCGACTCTAAACTCCAGGCTTCATCACTTCTCTGGCTCTGCTCCCATCGCCCGCGTGTCTCTAGGATGTGGCATCAGGTGAGGGGGCTAAGGTTGTTTAGGAAGGAAAGCAAGGGAAGGATTTCATATCAGCCAGGTGTGACAGGGTTGGGAACCCAGAAAACTAAGGCCCAGTTCCTTCCCTGATGGCGTCCGGCAGCCCTGTGTGGACCGTAGGAGGCTGAAGAGCAGGGGGAGCGTGTGGAAAGCACGATGCCCTGCTCAGCACCCAGAAGGGGTGTAGGACACAGAGGCACCCTGAGGGACACATAGGCAGGGACATCCCTGTGAGGGCGTCCTGGGTCACTAAGGACTTGCTCCAGACCCGTGGGCACTTTGCACGAGGGCCCTGAGGGAGGCATGGGAGGACGGGCAGAACCAGCCAGGGGCTGAGCACCCGAAGCTGAGCACACCCAGCCTGGGCCAGGAGTGAGGTCTCTGAGCCCCAGGGCCTGAATGTGAGCCCCTGTCCTTTTGCTTCTCCCCTGGAGAGCTTGGGTGGGTTTCCCAGCTTCCTCTCCTATCAGATCTCGTGCAGGCACGGGGCCTGCCTGCTGGGATAGGAGCAGGATCTCAGCGGTGAGTGCTTGTCAAGCCCTGAGGACAGCATCAGCTCCACAGGAAATGGACAACAGTAACACGCAGGCAGATCATTTTCTCAAGCATGTGGACGTTATCAAAGGATTCAATAGCAGGAAGCAGAGAGAGGTGACTTGCAGACAGGAAAGGGACAAAGACAGAGGGGGGAGGTGAAAAGAATTAAGATGGGTTCTGTACGCAGACCAGTTTCAGCAGGGGAAGGTGACCATTATGTACTGCAGACGTGGACTAATACAATAAAGACTAAAACAGAAGAAAAGACTGGCTGCAGTAGAGTTAGAAGTGGGCAATCTTGAGCCAGGTGTGGTGGTGCAGCCTGTCATCCCAGCACTCGGGAGGCTGAGGCAGGAGGATCCTTGCAAGTTTGAGACCAACCTTAGCTACGAAGTGAGCTCTAGGCCAGTCTGAACTGCATAGCAAGACCCTGTCTCAAAAAGACACACACACACACACACACACACACACGGAAGAAGCGGGCAGTCAGGGCTTCTGACTGGCTTCTCATCTTCGTACAATACGTGAGCCAGCTCGTACTCTCTGCTTTGCTGGGAGCCCACCGTGTGCCACCCTCGGAAAACCTAGAGAGGGAAGCGCCACTGCCCCCCTTTAACATGAGGGTACTCAGAGGCGAGAGAGGTCAGCTAACGTCCTCACACGACTCACCGCACCCAGGGACGCAGGCTTTGTGCCTGGTCTGTGCCTGCAGAGTCCCTGCACTGAGGCACTGGCCATGGTGACCCAGGGTCAGCCAAGGGCAGCAGGTGTCACAGCGGCACCGACGCATGGGCCCTGAATCAGCTTTGGTTTAACAGGGCTACTCGAAAGCAGCATCATCCATACAAGGGAAAGAATAAATCCTCACAGGACGTGTCCTCGAGGTTTCCTGCTTTTCCAATGTCCCCTGGGAGTTGGTGAGGCCCCTTCCCTCGTCAGCAAGGCTCTTCAGTGAATGCAAAATTAAAGCGACTCTGTGCCCCGGTGCTCCAGAAGTAGCTCGTGGGGCTTCCTTCCCTATTTCTCAGGGCCTCTTTCAGATTTCTATTCAAACCATAGATTTCACCCAAGTTTTTGGTGAAAGTCTCTAAAGACATTATCTTTAAAAGGAAAGAAGTCATAAAATCTGAAGTCACGGGTGGCATTAGAAGCCACTTTAGAAAGGAAATCAGGGTGGTGCTTTGGAGCTGAAGAATTTCGGAGCCCAGAGACAATGCTGAGCTGATGAGACTTCAAGGGGTTTGTAGAGATGAAAGAGGTAACGGGAGGAGTCTAATTCTGGGGGCCTGGGGGGCGTTATTTGACTCCTCTGGACACTTCGTGTTTTAGCTGTTGCAGGCAGCATCAAAAGAGGCCTCTTGGAGAGGCGATGGCGTGCGAGGAGATGAGTTCATTCGTGAAACGGAACCGCTTCACACAATGCCCGGCGGGGGCAGACAGTGGGTGCTCAGAGCTACACCCCAAGGTCGCTCGACATCGGGGTGGGGCGGGAGGGGGGGTCAGAAAAGAATTCTCACTCCAAGTCCTGTTTGCCAGGCAAGTTAAAAGCGGGGCAGGGGCACACGCACAACAGATTATTATGAGTATGCTTGGCCTGGGTGACACTGGAAGCCCAGTCTGTTTACTTCTAGGAACAGGATTCATTTCTATTCATGTCCTATTCCTTCCTCCTCTAGCATGGTGCTAGCGACTCTTTATGTAGGAAAGCTTTCTATGTAAGTGCCTGAATTAGTCCTAATTCAAAACCAGGCAGCTGAATTAATGGTACATATCCTTTAGAAACAGTTCTTTAGCAAATTCCAAGGGGGAAAAACTAAACCAAAAATAAAAACAATAACAACAACACCAGGGCCGGGATTTAGCTCAGTGGCATAAGTGCCTGCCCGGCAAGGGTGAGGTCATGAGTTTGATCCCTGGTACAAAAAAAAAAAAACCTACCAGCATCTGATGGTAAAACTGGAACATGTGGCTGATTTTAGCTGAAAAATCTTAACAGAATTACCAAAGCACACAACATCTCCATAAACAGTAGCCTAGGAGGCTGATACAGTAGACCAATGATGATGAACTTGGTGTCTGAAAGTGATACAGCTGCGAAGCTTCTATCTCATCCTTTTTTGGCTTTGTTTTGTTTTATGATAGCCATGCTTTAAAGACCCAGAGCCAGGTTATCCAGAACTTGCTGATTCAGGAAAGGAAGGAAACTTTGCCTCCTGCGCCCTTTATATTTGCAGGCTTGAGGTCCATCAGTGAAGTTTTGTACTGGGGTGGGGGGTGGAACTATTCCTCCCACCATTTTTCTTCCAGCCATGTTGGCTGAGAGGCTTAGAAGGGATTCTTGGTGGACAGAGTAGGGATTAGGGGCTAACTGTATTCTGAAAAAAAAGCATGTAATTCAAAGAGGTCACCAGGAACTCATTTCCCAAGGAGGGCTCTTGTCTTTGAAATCTTTTCTCACCCGGGATCTAACAAAGCCCTAGTTCACTGAGCCTCAAAAGATGATCATACGCAGCTGGTTTGGGCTGGCTTTGATGGCTGGGGTGTTTGAACAGCAGTGGGGGTTAATATGGTCTATTTCAGTTTAGTTGTTTGTGTATCTGCTTGGGATTTCTCCCAAGAAAGGAACAGCTTCATCCTGTGGGAAATGAGGATCTCTCTGCATATTATGGGGGCTTAGGCAAAATTAAATCCCTTTTTCAGAAGCCTGCGTTGTTTTGGTGAATGAGTCCGTTTGATGACTTGACGCTTCTGTGGTCCGTTTGGTCTGGGAGGATGATCTGCCCTTCACATCTCTAGGAGATGTCTTCACACCTGTGTGATTTGCTACCCCTTCCCGATTCATTTTCCTTCTAAATTGGAGGAATAAAGTTTTAGCAAACTCTTCAGTGTGTCAGAAGAGGAACAGGAGGACCACTGCCCTCTGGATTTGGCTTCAGTTTGGAGAAGATTGAATGGGAATTCCTGAATGTTAGATGAGGACTGATTTTCTTCCACCACAAATCGTTTTTCTTCTGGGATGAAGAGTTGCTAAGTAGATCTTACTAGATTCCCACGTGAGAGTACCTTTACATCAGTGCAGGGACTCCTTTACTGCTAGGTCCCGAGGGCCTAGGACAGTGTCTAGCACACGGTGAGCTCTCATTCATTGTGGTGATAAAGACAGATTTATTTTGGCTCCCAGCATTGCTCCCAGCAGTTCTGGTCCATGATTGGGCAGCCCCGCTGTTTGGGGGCTGTGGTGAAACTGCACACGGAGGCAGAAATGTGTGGTGGAACAGAACCGTTCAGCTCATTAAATAGGAAACAGGAGAAAGAAAATATGTGAAAACCCCCTCAAAATGCTCAGTGACCTGAAGGCCTTTGTAGACCCCAACTTTAAAGGTTCCACCACTCCTCAAAGTATTCCATGCTGACCAAACCTTTAATACATGGACATTTGGAGGTCATTTAAGATCCAAACCACACGAGCTGGTTGTTCTGCATAAAACGCAGCAGTGTCCTGCCCAGAAGTGATAGGTGACCCTGTCACTTGTGACCCAAAGCACAGCACTGATGCCACACCCACCAAAATCCATGGAGGTGCATAACCACTTTCCTCTCTCTAGCAGGCTAGAGGCAGTGAAAGGAGACATTGCATCTAATTCCGGAAGCAAACTTGGCCATTTGCTAGCATTTTAGTGAGGTCACAAGTCAGCCCCATTTCCCAAAGTGGCTTTCGGGGTCACAAGTGAATCACTTTACATGGTGCGTCTCAGTTCAGGCAGCTGAAGTGCATGGTACTAACTGGGTGGTTTAAACGGCAGAAATCTATTTCTCAGTGGACGGTCTAAGACCGACAGGCCGGGAGCAGCTGGTGAGACCTGGCTTCCTGGTTTCTCCATGCCCGTCTTCTTCACTTGGAGGGGGCACTCTCCCTCCCTTCCCTACCTCGAGGGCTCTGACTTGGTAACCCTAAGGCCCCACCTTCTCGTGACACCCCAGTGTAGGCTCAGCGTTCACCATCTGGATTTGGAGAGGGTGCAGACACACCTTCCGGGACACTGTGCATCTCAGCAAGGCAGTATCACCATAAGGGGTGAAAATCAGTTTCTTAAGGATGAAAACAAAACGTCACGGTGGGTCCAATGAGAGAAAAAGTCTGACAAGTCTCCGTGGGGGACAGTGACAAAAAGTGGAGAGCAGTACTTTGGAACTGAAGCCTGGAATCGAACTCACGACCTCGAGCCTGCCAGGTAGGTGCTGTGCCCCGAGCTCTGTCCTGGCCCTGGGCTTCTTGTTGCTGGTGGTGTTTGATGGGTGCCTTGTAGTCCCCCTTGTTTGCAGCAGTGAAACAAGGGTGCCCCGGTGGGGGCCACTCTTGCAAATGTAGTCACTTTCTCCAGTGACTGGAGATCACTGCTGGTATCAGTGGTGTCAGGGTTCATGAAATGGTGCCCCAGCTTGGGGCAGTTTGACACGCAGAGCTGGAGAGACAGTCTCTGCCGCAAGGCCTCTGACTTTCCTCATGCTTCCCCTCCCCAGCTCTAGATTGTTCTCTGATCTTCTTTCTCTTCCAGAGTGCTAGAGACAGGTTTTCTCTAATTTTGATTTATTTACCTAAAACCTGAACCTGTCAAAGAGAAATACACTCGCTTACAAATCTTATTAAAATTTCATCAAAACAAGGAGATAAAAGACTGAATATCAAACACCACACTGAGAACTTAGAGGGACAAGATCTGAGTTTTCTGGGATTATTTATTTTTTAAAAAATAATTTACTCCATCTCCAAAATTGCCCAGAGCCTTCTCGTCCTCTCTTTCCTGTGAAGAAGGTATTTCTCTTTCATATTTTATGTGGCGTCCACATATGTGTATGCAGGAGTGAAAGTGTTAATGTCTGTGTCTTGTCAAATTGTCTGTGTTAGCAGGGTCTTGGGCAGAACCCTTTATACCAGGCAGCAAGGTGACCTCCTCCTCTTCCACCCCAACAGTAGAAACAGTACTTTACACATGTAAGAAAAGGTCCACACCCGTGAAGGTATAGAAAAATCAGTCCCAAAGCAGATAAACTCCGCACCAGATGATGCACTATTATTCTTGTTTAGATGTTTTTGGTCATGTGAATCTGGAAATTTGAGTCTAAGATTTACATTGGCTATTTAAACATTTCATCAATTTCCAAAGAAAACCCTTGCATTGAAAGAAAAGGTAAAAGAAGAAAAGAGCCTTTTCTTATGTTAGAAAAACTGGGTTAGAATTTCTCCTCCTCATATTTGACTTGCAGACCAAGAACTTACCCACAGAAAGACATTTCTCAAATTGTGTGCTGTTTTTATGGCTGTGTCTCCTCGTAAGTCAGCGGGGATAATCATAACAGCTCTTAGCGCATGAGGTTGCTGTGCGGATAAAATGAGGTGCGGCATATAATTTTACATTTTTAAAATTGACAAAACTGTATATGAGTATATTTGTGATGCATAACAAGATATTAGGAAAAACACATACATTGTAGATTTTGCTCAGTGCAGCTAATTGACATATGCTTACCTCACATATTTTCTTTTTTGTGTTAAGAACAATTACTATCTATTCTTCAGCAGTTTTCAAATACATTGTTATTAAGTATAATCATGCACCATACTATGCACCTCCAGATATTATTCCTTCCAACTGACATTTTGTATTATTTGACCAGTGCGTCTATGGTACCTGATAATTGCCATTCTACTCTCCTAGGAATTCAGCTTTTTTAGATACCACAGTGAAGTGAGGGTGTTGTGGTCAGGGTTTGCGAGGAGAACAATTTAATACAGGACACATCATTCATGGGATTATTTTATAATTGTCACCCAGAGTCAAATACAAAAAGTGCAGGAAATCTGTCCACACACTAGAGACCCAAAGAACCCAGCCAGTGGCCTGGATCCCATGGCAGTGTCCTGCATGAGTCCATGTCGAGACCTAGCGCTCATGACATTATCTCCTACGAGTCCACCTGGAGGTTCAGAGCCCATGACAATGACAAATGCAAGTCTGTTTTATGGATCTGCGCTGGGAAGGCCCAAAGGCCACTCTTGAAAGCTAGAAAGTCTGTGCCAGTGGGGTGAAGGATCCATGCCAGCAGGCTGAGGGTTCTCTAATGGAGCCAAGAAGCAACACTCAAAATAAGGATCCGTGCAGTTGGGTGACACACACTGACCACCAGTTACCAGTCCCCGACAGAGGTCATGCAGTGTTTGTCTTGCTGTGTCTAACAGAATGTCTTTTAGGTTCATTCATGTTGTCACCAATGAGTTCAGTCTTTGTAAGGCAGAGAAGTGTCCCACTGTGTGTGTGCGTGTATCATGCTCGGTTTACCCATTCATCCACTGGAGGCCAGTGAGGTTGAGTCCGTATCTTGGCTATTGTGAAAAATGCTACAATGAACACAGGCATGCGTATGTCTTTTGTATGCATTAGTTGCCTTTTCTTTGACTATTGTTGTAAACTTGAGAGCCCATAGGATAATTCTAACTTTGATGTTTTGAAGAACTGCCATATTGCAATCCATAATAATGGTACTAATTTACATCAGTATGCAAGGATTCCTTTTCTTCCACATCTTCCCCAGAATTTGTTACTTTCGTCTTTTTGATAAACACCATTTGTAAGATGATATCTCGGTGTGGCTTTAATTTGCATTTATCTGATGGAGATTGACGGTGAGCATTTATCTTATGCTTACCAGTCTTCTTTTGGGAGATATTGACTAAGTTCCTGTCTTAGTTATTTCTTTCATTGTTGAGACAAAATGCCTGGTCCCCAAAATTAAAGGGGAAAGGTTTACATAGCTCACAGTTTGTAGAGCTTTTGGTACATTGCTGGCTGGTTGGATCACAGAGGAGAAACAATTTCTGGCAGGCAGAAGACAGAAAAAGCAAGAAGCTAAGGGAAGACAAGCCCCTGTCTGTCCTTTACATTGTACCCAGTCTCCTGGGAAGTTAAATGGCAGGTGGGGAGAGACGTTCCTTTCATCTGGGAGGTCGCAGCATTTGCTTTGGGCCCCAGGGTGGATGTAGCATGGGGCATGTGAGCGTGTGCGTGCCACCATGGCCTTTGAAAGAGAATGCGGTGAGGCAGCTGTAAGGGCAAAGAGTGTGACTGTTGTAGGCAGACAGTAAGGGAAGCAAAGAGGTAAGAACTAAGGTTGGAGACGATCAAGACCTTGAGCCCCAAAGCAAAGAGCTCCTTTTGGCTCTGTAGGAAAACTCGGGGATGGACATCATTACCAGAGCTGAAGTCTCAGTGAGGAGGCCGAGAGGAGGAAAATTTGCATCACTGGACTGTGCTTTGTGCTTTGGCTCCAGCTCACGGCTTTGTGTATTTTACATCATATTGGTACTTTTTAAAACAAACCATTCAGACTGAACCAGGGTTACTACCAGGCTATTAAATATACAAATTAAGAAGGCAGTATATTTTTGTAATTTGGCTCAATCCCCTAAATGAGTTTATATATAACTGACATTTCATGTCATATTTTAGGTCTTTTTAAAGAAAAGAACTGAAGGAAGAATTGGAAATTAAATGGCATTTCAGTGTTTGAAGATTCTTCCCAAAGCTGGTGCCTAGATTGTAGTATTTTTATAGTTGTTTTGTATTGTATCCACTGGGGCTGAGTGAGTTATTGACCATAGTGGAAATTTCTTCCAACTCTGTTGATACTGAACTTATTAAGGGGTGTGTGACAGGAATTTGTTTTAAGCCACTAAAATTGTTTAATCCATTACAGCTTCTAGTAGGAAACTTAAAAGAACCAAGAATTAACCACTGCAGCGAGGACAGCAACCAGTAGGTCCCTCCCTGGGAATCTAGCCCTGTAACCACGCCGGTTAAGACTCCTCACCAGAAGGAGCTGAACACTGGCTTCATGCATGCGTTTATATCATGTAAGCATTGTGTAAGAGTTACATTGCAGATTATGAGCTGAGGCATTTTGAGCAAATCCTTCTCTCTAAAACTCGTAATGAAACAAACCGTTAGGTATCATCTTGTATATTTTTAAACCTTCATAGATTTTTACTGGCGATTAGAATCAATGTCTGATATTAAGAAGAAGAAAACTGGTAAAAATGTCTTTTATAGACTTTTATCTTGAGTAGTGCATTCCTACTTGGAGTATTTTGGCTCAATATCTGCTTTACTTTTAGTTTTCCCTGGCTCCTTGTTACCCACAGGGCAGTCTTAGGCTAGGGCAGTGGAGAAGCAAGTCCTTCTGTGAGAATTCTGAGTAGCATAGTGATTGTGTACTATGCTGGGAGTGACAGGTGGGCAGAATGGGTAGTACTGGTTCCTGGGCAGCGGGATAGTCAGCCAGTTAGAAGGAAAAGACTGGGCTATCACCAACAGAGTCCCTACTCTCTGGATGCATCTTTCTGAATGGGCAAGACCAGGAAGATATTTGTTTCGTGTCTGAATGCTCATCCTAGGTCATCGCAGCAGAACAGATGCTGAATAATCACAAGGACAAAAATAAAGCCCTCAACAGAGGCCAGACACAGTCCCTCCAGCTACCTAAGTGTTTGTTCATTGCGTCCATGAGCAAAACTCACCTTGGTGATAAGAATGGGCTTACAGACATGGACTTTCCAGACCAAAGCCCACCCAGACACCAAGTAAGTCAGTCTGCCAGCAGAAGAAACCAGTGTGGCGCAGCTAAGCTGGGCCATTCACAGGGGAATCAGTAAGTTCCTTGCTGGTAAACTGATCACATTGGACCATTTCCATAATGGGAGAAGTGAGATCAATTTTCAGTGGAATAGATGCGTATCCTGAACATGGGTTTGCTCTCAAACCTGGTAGCATCATCTATGGACAAACAGAATGTCTCATTCATCATCATGATATTCTACATAGCACTATGTCTGATCAAGAGCCTCATTTCACAGCACACGATGGGTAGCAATAGGCCATGCCCTTGACATTAATCGCCCAGGACTCAGTGGCCTAATGGAAAAGTGGTGGTTTGCCGAAGCCTCCACTATGGCACCAGTAGAAAGACCACACCTTGCCAGGATAAGATTCCATCCCACCTAGTGCATTATGATTCAAGTCAGGGACCACTAGATCCTCTCATTATCAGCATGTGTGCATTTAGGAATTAAGGAATACAAGTAGGGATGTCTCTGTATTAGTTTCCTAGTGCTCCTATGTCACAAATGGGGTGGTGGCTCAAGGCGGCAAAAATGTGTTCCATCACTTGCTGGTGGCCTTAGGTCTGGAATGAAAGTGTTAGCAGAGCCACAGTCCTCCCAGAAGGTACGGCGGGAAATCTGTTTCTGCCTCTTCCAGCTCTCCAGTGCCTGTCAGGGTTCCCAAGGTTCTTGGGGTGCTCCATAAGGGCTCCACACTGCATCACTTCACTCTAAATCTCTGCTGTAGAATTACATCACCCCTCCTCTTCTCTCTGCCTCCTCTGTATGTCTTTCATCAGGACACTTATGTTTGGATTTAGGACCCGCTGAAATAATTCACAATGATCTCCTTATCTCAAAATCCTTAATTTAATATGTCTTCAAAGACTGTTTTCCCAAACAAGGTACACCCACAGATCCCACAGGGCCTGGGCATGTCTTTGGAGGAGTCATCATCAAAGGTACCAGAGCAGCCCTGTTAAAAAGAAAGAGGAACTGCTTGATGTTACTCAAGTTTTTTTAAAAGCATTTTTTCCCAGTGTAGTCCTGGCTGGCCTCTAACTCATGATTCTCCTGCCTCAGCCTCCCAGGTGCTGGGATAACTGGTGTGCACCGAGACAGCTGGCTTGCAGCCTGTGGACGGATGGGGTCTAGTTGCTTGTATGAGGTCCACAGGTCACTCTTATACAGCTTGTGGGTTTAGGAACCACAGCTGACCCCAGGCACCAATCCTTTGATTTTACGTAACCTGCACTGCCTCTCACCACTTGCACTGCCTTGAAAAGTGAGTAATCCTCTGTGAGCCTCAGTTTCATCTATAAAATGAAGATAGAAATAGTAATTTCTTCCTCAAGCTCCAGGGAGACTGAAATATTGATGTGTGCGAAGTGCTCAGAATGGCTCCTGGCTCACAGGAAGGTCTCGGCAAGGGCTCCATGGACTCCTCCTCACGCTGATCATCATTCTTGGAACTCAGCGGCGTGGAATGGGGCCCTGCCCTGTCTCCATCCCAGTGGGTGGGGGCTGGCTGTCCTCATGTCAGTGTCAGGAGGCCAGAGACCTCTCTCAGCTCAAAGTGCATCCTTAGAAACATTCAAATCCTCTACCTTAGAGTTATACTCCTAGCCATGACGTTTTCATAATTATTTATGCCTGGGTGAGACAGCCTACTTTCCAACTTACAAATCCAAAGGATGGATAGAAGGTTAATTTGATTTCCCAGGCTGCCACATAATAATACACTTACACAGTATATATACCTAATATATAATATGTGTGCAGTACTTTTGTGACTGTATTATAGTGTGTTTTGAGATGTTTAAAAGTAGAGCAACTGAGTTTATTAACTATTAGTGAACATTTGTGTGTGATGGGTGCACCAGATACCACGTTAGATGAGAAGTTGACCCACAACCTGCTGTTGAAAGTAATTATCAGATCACAGCTCATGTGTTTGTTGACATACTGGTTGCTTTTTCATTACAACAGCAGGGTGAGTAGTCACAAGAGGTCCTATGGGCCCCACCTCCAAACCTAAAATTCTTCTTATCTGATCCTTTGTAAAAATGTCTGCTGATCCCTCTGCTATATGTTTAGGTTACACAGATGCAAAACAAAATCATCATCACTGTATCTGTTCTCGAAGTGTTTGCAGAATAGGGTGAAGGATGGAAAACAAAATCTCATGTTGTGGTGCAATCTCTACTGCTCGTGTAAGATTGCAAAGGAAGGAACCCTGGAAACAACCTGAGTGCCCATCAACTGAGGAATGGATAAAAAAGTTGTGGCATTTTTATACAATGGAGTACTACTCAGCTATAAAGAATGATCACATCGAGATATTTATAAATAAATGGACACGACTTGAGACCATTCTCTTAAGTGAAATAAACCAAACTCACAAGGGTAAATACCATATAGTCTCCCTAGTATGAGAGTTGATAAGAGTAAATAAGACTTTATGGTAAGCATGAGTCCCCATCTCATAGCTTGGAAGCCTTTCAATGTTTTCAATCATCAGTTGGAATGGTTTTATCCTGTTTTGTTTGACTATTGTGCGCGATGATATGAACAGCTGTTCTGAAGAAAACAAAACATTATGACAGCTATTGCTGATTTAATATCATCCTTCTTAGAAGACCTATCATGCTTCTTTTGTTCTACTACCATTGGTTCTATCTATTGTGTCTTATTGGAATTTGAATATGTATGATAGTTTAAACAAATTTTTTTTATCGAAAATGAGATATTATAGTACCC